>ML432143.1:52981-271034 GCA_005239525.1 Nicotiana knightiana | reverse complement strand
TATATATATATATATATGTTTTTAAAAATATGAGGGAAAAATTGGGTATCAACAGCTGCCCCTCTTTACTCGGGAATGATGAAAGAGTTGCCGGGTAAAGAAATGATGACCGATTTTTACCAAATGAGGTGATTTGGAAAAATATAGGTTGAACTCCGATTTCTGAGTTGTCTACATATCCCTGGGTTTACGGGAATCAGGCCGTGTGTAGCTCTGGATCCAGCGGTGGACTAAGCCGATGGAGTTGTTGTAAGAATGGACAGTTTCTTCTAGATAAAACAATATCGGAATTGTGAATGGATGTACCTTGGAACGGTTATGGATATCTGAACGGTTATCAAGTGGAAAGGGGTAAAGGACGGTGGTTGGCTGTATTTGGGGTAGTCTCGAGATGTGAATTTTGAACGAAAACTGGAGCGAAGATTGCTCCCGTTGGGAGAATGGTTACCTCCTGAATTACATGAAAAACTCAAACACAATACATGCAGGTGTATATTGCGATAATTTAAACATGATTCAAATTCCCTTTAGACCATGAAAGTTGTCTTTGGACGACGGGGATGATGTCCTTAGACCATGATGTCCTGGGCCATGAATTGCGTGATAAGAAATTCGCAGGCCATGAAATGATGTTCTCAAGCCATGAAAATGGTGCCTCTGAACTATGACGCCTTTGAATAATGATGAGAAATATTGAGATATCCTGAGGCCATGAAATGGTGTCTTCCAGCTATGAGGATGATGCCTTCGGACTATGACGTCTTTGGACAGAATGGTGATGTTTCAACCCATTAGATGCAAAGACATGACGCTTGGTCATAAGCAAAATAAGACAGAGCTTAGTCTTTAAGATTGGGGGCAGAGCTTAGCCCCGAGAAAAATAGAAAATAATGCTAGATTTCGAGTAGCTTAGCATTTGGGGTTATGCAAGGAAAGGCAGAGCTTAGCTTTATGCAACTAGGGAGGTAATACTTAGCCTCATGCGAAATGAGAGACAATGCTTAGTCTCATGCAATGAAAGGCAATGCTTAGCCTTATGCAAAATGGGAGACAATGCTTAGTCTCATGCAAGGAGGAGGCACGACTTAGACTCATGCAAGATGGAGACAATGATTAGTCTCATGCAGAATGGAGACAATTCTTAGTCTCATGCAAAATGGGAGATAATGCTTAGTCTTATGCAAGGAGGAGGTAGGGCTTAGCCTCATGCAAGATGGAGACAATGCTTAGTCTCATGAAGAATGGAGACAATGCTTAGTGTCATGCAAGGAGGAGGTAAGGATTAGCCTTATGCAAGATGGATACAATGCTTAGTCTCATGCAAGGAGGAGGTAGGGCTTAGCCTCATGCAAGATACAGACAATGCTTAGTCTCGTGCAAGGAGGAGGCATGGCTTAGCCTCATGCAAGATGGAGACAATGCTTAGTCTCATGCAGAATGGAGACAATTATTAGTCTCATGCAAGGAAAATATAATGAGTGATAGTAGAGTATTTCTTAGCTGGAGATATGTTTACGTTTGGTAGCTTTGTCGTTATGAAGATAGTGATTCTGATGTGTGTATGTATTTGCGTATATTCCTTGTTCCTACATCCAAAGAAAAATTGTGAGTTTTGCGGGGAAGGTTGGTTCGTGTCTTCGCCTGCTTGCTTTACTTTGCTTTGCTTTTTCCCTGTATTGAGACCCTATTCAAGTTACCTGGGGTAGCATTTGGCTATTTATAAAAGTAAAGTTTTTGGGAAAAAATATATGTGCATTTGATAAATGTAGTTATTTAAAACATAGTAGTATACAATATCAAGTAAATTAGATGAACCAATGACTATGACACTTTTAGAGACATTGAGACTTCCTTGCATTAGAATTTTGAGGGTCCTCCTAAAAATTCTTCCCCAGTTTACTAGGCGATTCTTTGATCGTTCTGCATATGACGAAGTTGGCTAAACTTGCTCCAGAATTTTAAGGGTCCTCCTCAAAAATTTTCCCCAGTTCTGATCGTGGGGAAAATGAAAATTTTATTGAGTTGTGACCGAACCCAAAGGGCTGCCTACATATCCCCTCTTAAATGGGAATCAGGTCAAGCATAGTTCAATTACACCAGGTGAAGAAATGCAACCAATTTAAACATAGTATCTTTTGATTGCGTCTGAGTTGAGTAGGCTTTGGCCAAATTTCTCCGTCCATTTCTGTGAGTATGAGAGATCATCCTGTTAGTAATATGTGATCCATGTAGGGCCCATGCCAATTGGGTGAAAATTTCCCTTTGGCCTCATCTTGATGCGGGAAGATCCGCTTCAACACTAGCTGCCCCGGTGTGAACTGTCTAGGTTTGACCCTTTTGTTGAAAGCTCTGGACATTCTGTTCTGATATAGTTGACCATGACACACTGCATTCATTCTTTTCCAGTCAATGAGAGCTAATTTCTCGTAGGGACTTCTTATCCATTCTACATCACTGAGTTCAACTTCTTGTATAATTCTTAAGGAAGGAATTTCGACCTCAGTAGGAATGACAACTTCAGTACCGTAGACCAACAAATAAGGAGTTTCCCTGGTTGATGTGCAAACTGTGGTACGATATCCGAATAAGGTAAACGGTAATTTCTCGTGCCATTTCTTGTGATTTTCTACCGTCTTTCTCAATATTCTTTTTGGCGGCCTCCACGACTCCATTCATTTGAGTCCAGTGTGCTGTGGAATTCTTATGCTTGATTTTGAAGGTTTCTCACATAGATTTCATTAAGTCACTGTTCAGATTGGCGGCGTTTTCGGTGATGATGTATTCCGGCACCCCAAATCGGCAAATAATACGCTCTTTGACAAAATCTGCGACGATTTTCTTGGTTACAGCTTTGTAAGATGCAGCTTCAACCCATTTTGTGAAGTAGTATATGGCCACTAAAATGAACATGTGCCCATTTGAAGCGACGGACTCGATCGGACCGATGACATCCATTCCCCAAGCGACAAAAGGCCAAGGTGCACTTGTTGCATTGAGTTCATTTGGTGGCACCCGTATCATATCTGCATGTATTTGGCACTGATGACACTTTTGGACATACCTGATGCAGTCTGTTTCCATAGTCATCCAAAAATATCCTGCTCTCAGTATCTTCTTGGCTAAAATGAATCGTTCATGTGTGGTCCGCAAGTTCCGACATGTATGTCTTCGAGCAGTTTGGAAGCTTCTTTGGCATAAACACACCGTAATAATCCTAGATCTGGAGTCCTTATGTATAGAATTCCTCCACTTTGGAAGAAATGGTTGGATAATCTTCGGAGTGTGCATTTCTGAGTATGATTTGCGTGCGCCGTGTTGATACCTAATTTTTTATCAAATTATTTTTTAATTGTATATACACCTCCAAAACCGCTCTTTATAATAACTGGTATTTTTCCGAGTTTTTTTCATATTTTTATTAAATCCTTTTCCAATCTATTCAGTATTTTTTATTCAATAATTATTCATAAATCGTATTATAAAGAATTTCAAAATATTTCCCAGTCAATATATATCATTTTTAATCCTATAAGGATTTAATTATTTCACAAATTAACCAATTTGGCATTGTTTGACCATAATTACAATAACTTTGAAACTATGGACTAATTGTACATTTTCTACCGTTTAAATCAATAATTATTTCATTATATATTTTTTGTACTCATTAATTACCTTAATTTCATTTATCTAGCATCAATCTCATTTTATATGATTACTAGCTATTTTATTTAATTACTTATTTTCAATGGATATTTAACTAATAGCCATTTTTAATTTTGATTCTAGCCTAATTCTAACCCTACCCATAAGATTTTTTAATAACATAATCCCATACCCAGCCGAAATCAATTCCATATCCGGCCCAACCCCAGATCTATCTGAGCCGTTGATCAAATTAGATCAACGACCCAGATCTCACCTACCATAATTAAACCCTAAAGACTACCCCCTCCGACCCCTCATTTCCAAACCTCTCAATTCTCTCTCTATCTCTCTCTGGTTCTCTCTAGAACCTTCCCTTATCTCTCCACCTCCAATGGAGTCTGTTCGTCTTCTCTGGCAAGCTCCCTCGCCGGAAACTGTGGTCTTTCATTGTCTCCTGGTTATTGCTTCACCCTACACTGGTCTAAGGCACCCTAAGGCCCTCAGGCGAGCCTGGTGTGGTTCAGCTCCTACCTATGGTCCCTCATGCCATGTTTCGGCCTCCTCCGGCCATTTGATCAAGAGCCATGGTTTTTTCGGCTAACGATGGCAACATCTTTAAGGTTTTCCTTGTTTTTTCAACTCTCTGAAACCCTAACCCCTAGTATTTTCTGATTTTCTTTTAGATCTGACTTAGATCTGTGTATATTTATGGGCTCTTTATTATTTTCCTTAAAGGTTTTCTGATTTCTCTAAAATAAAGCTTCATCTTCAACTAGGGTTTCTTAACCCCTTTAAAAAACACTTTCTCTTCTGATTTTTGGTACTAACCTATGATTCTCAGTATATTTTTAAATGTTTGATTAAGCATTCTCCCTTTACTCGAGTTATTCTGTTAAAACCCCCATTTTTAGGGTTCTGAGTTCGTCTTGGTTGCTGTGTTTAGTTGATCTGTGTGTTTCTCATAAACATCCTACGATTCTGTGATTCTTACTTATGTTTGCTTGTTAGGGTTTTTGTGTTCGCTTATTCCTGACTATATCATGCTCTATACGAAACCCTAACTCATATTTGGTACTGTTCTTCCTTATGGTCCTGATTCTAGTTTATTACCTGCTTATCAGTGTTATCTTCTCTATTTCCTTAGAACTATGATATTTTCCTTAAAACTGCGATTCTTAGAACTCTTTACTAATTTTGCATATTTGCGTGACACTTGCCTTATTTGATAACTGATTCCCTGTGATTACTAATTTTCAAAATTTTTTCTATCTTCTGTTATGTATAAGTATGTTGTCAATTAATTATATACTTTCCTTAATTAATATATTTTGTACCTAGCCTTAATCACATGCCCTATTTTTATTACTCTTTGTACGATTAAAATCAGTTTTTCAAATTAGTTCTCTTTCTTTCTTTACTACTGTGGTATCCGTTTGAACTGTGACTCCCTAATTCTGGGGAATACTTGTATTGATTGGATCCTAATTGTGTTTATTTCTGTAATTATATACAATTTACTTGATTCCTTTCCTTTTGTTGCCACTACTTGTTACCGTTTGGGTATGATTCCTTAACTAAAGGAAGTCTGTATACTAAATTAACTCTAATTGATGATTATTTTCTATAATTACTGCCGAACTATTATTTTTACCTTATTCCTATGCCTGCTTTTCAAAACTATATATACTCTATTCATACACACACAAATAGACGAACTAATCTTTTCAAGAAAATCTCTCTCACAATTCAAAAGACTTTCTGCTCTTCTTTCTGTGCTAATTATCACTAATCTAGGTTAGCCGGCTGCAAGACAAGGCTAGCTATTGTGCATTCTCCTACTTTTCTGTTTGTGTTATTACTTTCCTCACTTCACTGGTATGTCCTAATTTATATTTCGGTCTTCAAACCAACATATTTCCTTATTGTTGTGATTCAACATGCTTCTAACTTGCCTACTTATTTTTTTTAGCATATATCTAGGATCCTAAAGTCCCCTCTGCATGTTTAAATTGGGCTTTATCTGTTTATGACCAGCATGTTTCTGTACACTTAACACCTACTTCTTACATACCTATGACTTGTACATTAGTTTAACCATGGCCTTAGGTGTTAAGACCTAACACTGTACCCCCCTGATCCTCTAGACCTTTAGAAGTTTCCTGATTGCATGTCTTTGTGCTTATCTGCCTGCTGTGTGTATGCCCTTACATGATCTGTATTTGTCCCTAATCCCATTTACCATGTTTGTGTTTGTTGGACTATCCTTGGTCCTTTGTGATGTTACGTTTCTATTTCCTTCTTAAAAAAAAACTGTTTTCTCACTTACTCTTTCTCAAACTGTTCCTTACTTAAATCCTTTTAAACAAAATCACTCGCACACACTCTTAGAAGTCTAAGTTCAGCCCCCTTCGTGTGAGCACTGCTTTGGGAACCCTTTGAGTACCCTCTGAACTCTGACACACAAGGCTGGCACTTCCACACTGCACATGTTTAAATCTTTTGGCTATGTCTGGGTGTGAGCACTGCCCGGGAGCTCTTGAGGTCCTTAGGGAACTCTGACATATCCGGATTATGAAAAGGCTATGCAATACCTACCATAAGGCAGTGAGGTTTGGAAGATCTGGGCCTAATTGAAGGCTCCCTATAGAAGTAACTTCTTATTTTCCTTTGGTTGTGTAATTCATAATTCTATGGCCTGTAATAATCTGTAAACAACTCAGGGGATGGATAGTGAAAAGGGAGGGGTAGCTACGCATGCATTAGTTATAAAAGGGATAGAAATCATGCTATTAGACTTTATTTCCTATCTGTGCAATAGGGATCATGTTTAGGCCCATGTTTTAAAATTCATGCATTAGAAACCATGCTGTTTGATTTCATCTCCTATCTGTGCAATAGAGATCATGTTTAGGATCATGTGTTAAAATTCATGCATTAGAAATCATGTTTATTAGGTCCCAGCCTACTGTTTCAGCATGTCCACTTTCACTTAGAAAAATCTTGCTAATAAATGATATTTTCTACTGTCATGTCCCACATTTCCATGTACGCTTAGAAATTTTATCTTAGGCTAAACAACATTAAAATAAATTATCATTTTTAGCATCTTCTGAAACCATGATTATATCGAGCATTTAGAAATCATGCTTAGGAATTCTGCATACTCATCATTATGCATCTCTATATGTGCATTAGATATCATGTTATAGGGCCCTATTCATTCAACTACATTTAGTTTAATTACTGATGTATAAAAGGTATAACAACCTCACTCAGTTTTCTCTAAAACAACTAGCAATGCTTCTGTGTTCTGAACAACCTAGAACATCATGTTTAGGTAATAACTTGCAACAGTTCCTTTAATAATTCTGTTAACATACGCTGCCCTCGCCTAAGCAAGCCTTAGGTAACTAATTTTTTTTCAAAATTAGAAATCTGTCTTTCTTGTGTGTGCTTCTTAACACTAATAGGTCTTTCTTTTAAATCAGTAGGCAAACTGATTAAGAGCATGTTTTCCTTGAGTTATAAAACAAGTCTGCCTGTCTGTTTATCCTCTGAATTCACCTAGATACCATGTCCTAGGATCTTAATTAACATTACTGCCCTTATATGTGTTTGAGTCGTGCTAATTATATGCATTATCTGCGGAGGAAAAATCTGAGCCTCCTATATGCTCCTATGTGTTTCCCACTGACTGCAGTCCTATATGTTCTTTGCTTGTCGCCTTAGAATTCTGCCCCTTTAAACTTGAGGGTCTTCCTAGTACCTACCTTTTAGGATAGTAGTCCTAACCTCCTACAGGACTGATAGGATGGGACGGGTAATAGCACGCAACAGAATCCGTGTCCAACACGCGCTTTAATCACCTTTACGGGGTGGGAAGGGTAGAATATGGATATGACAACCGGTGCGCTAATACCACGTGTAGCCCCTCTTCGAGGAGTGATTACCGGGTATTGGATTGATGTGATCCATATTATTATAAATCTAGGACACCTCTTATATGCTTAGCTCGTAATCCTTTTCAAAGTCTAATCTCCTTTACTATTTTCAAACATCTGCATGCTTAAGACTTAAATCCCCTCTTGTTTGAGCCTTTACTTGTTATTTGCTGTTTGCACAAATCCACGAAACCATTTGGCCGGGAACCACACTTGTGGATCCTGAGGGGTGCCTAACACCTTCTCCTTAGGATAATTTCAAGCCCTTACCCAAGTCTCTAGTTAGCAACGTAGTTGTAATTGAACCCCTTAGGTGCCCTAACGCACCGTTAAAATCGTTAGGTGGCGACTCTTCAAAATATGCAAACCCCTTTCCCAAAAGGAACGAGTTGTCCCAACCAATGTCATGAACCCGATCTCCGCGAGGAAAAAAAGGGGGCGCGACACTCCGGGTATTCTCCTTTTGCCAATTCTTCCTTGATGTCGTGGAACCACAGATTCCCATATGTTTCTTCTTCAACATGAGCGTAATAAGCTGGCTGATTATGAATCCTTACCAGAATAGGGTCGATGAAATTCTTGTCCGGATGTTGTATCATGGAGGATAGAGTGGCCAATGCATACACGAACTCATTCTGGATTCTCGGGACATGTGTGGACTCTATCTTTGTGAACCTCTTCGTAGGGTGTGGACTTCTTACTCAAATATTATATGGCCTCCCTGTCTCGTCGTGTTGTCCCAAGACAAAACCGAAAGCTCCATCTAGTATGGACAGATAGAGTAGCAGTGGTCTACCAGGTTCCGGTGGGACCAAGACTGGTGGTGTGGACAAATATTCCTTGATTTTGTCAAAAGCTTTCTGGCAATCTTCAGTCCAACTTGTTGCGGCATCCTTCTTTAACATTTTGAAAATCGGCTCGCAGATCACAGTCGATTGTGCTATGAAGCGGATGATGTAATTGACACGCCCCAAGAAACTCATCACGTCTTTCTTGTTCTTTGGAGGTGGCAAATCCTGGATATCCTTGACCTTTGACGGGTCTAGCTCAATTCCTCGACGGCTGATGATGAATCCTAACAACTTTCCGGCAAGGACCCCGAAGGCACATTTTGTGGGATTCAATTTCAAATTATACCTCCGAAGCCGATCAAAGAATTTTCTCAAGTCTGCTATGTGATCTGTACCCTTGATGATGACGTCGTCCACATATACTTCTATCTCCCTGTGTATCATGTCGTGAAAAATAGTTGTCATGGCTCTCATATAAGTGGCCCCAACATTCTTTAGACCAAATGACATCATTTTATAGCAGTACACCCCATGGTGTAATAAAAGCTATTTTCTCGGCATCTTCTTCATATATCTAGATCTGATTGTATCCCACGAAGCAATCCACAAATGATTGGAGTTTATGCTTGGCACAGTTGTCGATCAATATGCGTATATTGGGTAGCGAGAAAAAATCTTTGGGACTTGATCTGTTTAAGTCCCAATAGTCGACACATACTCTGACTTTCCCATCCTTCTTCAGAACTGGCACGATGTTAGCCAACCAGGTTGGATATTCAACCACTCTGAGAACCTTAGCTTTAATTTTCTTGGTGACTTCTTCTTTGATTTTCAAACTCATATCTGGCTTGAATCTGAGCTTCTGCTTTACCGGCGGACACATTGGGTTGGTAGGTAGTTTATGAGCCACTATAGATGTGCTCAAACCAATCATATCATCATATGACCATGCGAAAATATCTTCATATTCTTTCAGGAAACGGGTGTATTCTTCCTTTTCTGACGGTGACAAGTGAATGCATATGCGGGTTTCCTTGACGGTTTCGGAATCTTCCAAGTTGACTATCTTGGTTTCGTCCAGATTGGACTTAGGCTTGTTCTCAAAATTTTCCACTTCTCTGACAATTTCCTCAAGTATTATATCATCTTCTTCTATTTCTTCCAAGTCACTATCCTTATATAGCGTTATCTCATTACATGTCACAGTTGTCGGTTCATCAGGATAAGTAATAATAACGCTATAGAGAGAAAAATATAAAGGATAATAATAAATAATAAAATATCAAAGCATTGATTAGTACCAAAATGTCAAAAAAAAGTGATTTTTTAATGATTCAAACAATTGTTTCAAAGCAAAATTACAAAATACTAAAAAAAATGTTTTAAAAAAATGCTCATAAAAATTGTTTTCAGAGAAGTGATGCTGGCAGCCAGGCTACCCCACGGCGGGCCCTTGATGGTGTGACGGTCCTGTTCCTGAGAACAGCTCCCTTCTCCACTGATTGGATAATGAGGCCTTCCTATTCCTCCTCCTCAATTGTTGCGCTGCAGTCCATATCTTCATCTTCCAAGAACAAATTGTTTAAACCAGCTAGAATTTCATCCTTTTCAGATCCCTCTATCATGTCGGCCTGATGGAGATTGGCTTAAATGTGGTATCAGTTGCTCAAGAGGGTAATAAGGACCACGCCATGGAGGCTACCAATTCTTCTACTCATGCCAGGTGTATTGATATCCCAGTCCAAAGGTCGTGCCGTGACGCTTTAATTATATTAGTTTGGAGATACCCTGGAGATTCTTTTTGATCCCTTTACCATGTTCATATCCCGCCCATGCCAATATGCTCTCTATTTTGCTACTCCACCATTTATCTTTCCCGATCTCATTAACACTCTCAATGCAATGGTAAGTCTCTCCACCCAACTTCCTTCTATTCTCCACAACAAGAACAGTCTGGTTGGTGTAAATAGGGTTACTCCTGTCTCCATGAATGATCACTTATTGATGGTTCCATTCAAACTTCACTGCCTGATGTAGAGTAGAAGCTATGGCCCCAACAACATGTATCCAAGGTCTTCCCAACAGCATATTGTATGAGGCGGATATGTTGAGAACTTGGAATTCAACATCAAACCAAGTTGGGCCCATTTGCAAACAGAGGTTGGTTTCTCCGATCGTGGCCCTTTGAGACCCATCCAATGCTTTCACGTTCATATTTCCTACTCGTATTTCATGCAAACCTTTACTCAATCTCTTCAAAGTAGTCAATGGACAAATTTTGAGACTTGAACCTCCATTTATCAAAACCCTGGCAATAAATTTGTCTTCGCACTGTACTTTGATTTGTAGTGCTCTGTTGTGGCTTAATCCTTCCGGCGGAAATTCATCTTCGTGGAAAGTGATCTTATGGCTTTCCAAGACTTGTCCTACTATATTGGCCATTTCTCCACTGGTAATGTTGTTGGGTACATAGGCCTCGTTCAACACTTTCATCAATGCATTCCTATGTGCTTGAAAATTCTGCAGTAGTGATAGAATGGATATTTGAGCAGGGTTTTGTTCAGATGATCAACCACATAATACTCTCTCACTTGCACCTTTCCTGAAAGATCATCCGGGCCGGTTTCAATGATAGGCTATTTGGAAGCGGCTTCTTTACTTATTCCTCCCAAATGCTTGGGAGTGTAAACCCTACTGGTTCTGGTCATACCTTGTGCTGCACCAACTTTTTCTATTTTCCCCTTTCCTTTCCTTCTCCCGTCTGCAGTATAGTCCCAGGGCACAATATTGGAATTAAAAGATGGTGTGGGTGCTACCTGTCGCATCCCTTTTTCTCATGAAATCGAGTTTCGACACGTGACAACTCTTTTAAGAAAGGGTGTTAAAAGAGAGAGTCGCCACCTAACGGGTTTGTGGTGCGTTGGGGCACCTATTTGTAAGTGAATCTTGTTTAACCAGTTTGTGTCACCAAAGATCGGGTAAGCGCTCAAATTACCTCGAGGAGAAGGTGTTAGGAACTCCTCGAGGTCCACAACTGTAGGTCCCAGCCGAACTCGAATTATATGAATTAGTCTAAATAAAAAGAAAAGACAAAATTGGGCAAATAAACAAAATAATTGATTTTAAGACAAAGGTGGAGGGTCCTATGTTTCTTAGCCTAAAGGATCACCCCGTGCAACATAAAATAATACTTCGTAACTCCCTCGAGGTGGGGTGTTACTCTTATTATTCAACGGGCACAAACTATCATTTCCTGCTACCCGATTACTAACTTTGAGTCGTTTACCTAAAGTGTAATAATTGATTCTAAATTTTACCTTATGCGTGCACTACCCGTCCCATACATATAGTCCATGAGGCGTTTGGACCTCTATCTTGGATGGTTCTAGACTCAACTTAGGTTGCTCAAAAATGAGAAAACTAGGCGACATACAAAACAAGTTGGACTTTCATGTATAAACAAATAAGGGCTCAAGTTAGCCTCCACACTTTGACAACAAATGCACGCAAACAATAAGGCATTTGACAGTTGCAGATTTTAGACAAATTAAAGTTATTAAATCCTATAGACTGATCTCTATGTGATTCTGGATTTTTAATGGGCAGAGAGTTTCATATGCAAAAGCCATTTTTAAATACGACTTCTAAGTAACTACGTAGTTGCCTACTGATTATGTGTTATAAGCGGTTAAACTATAAGCATGATATCTAGGTGATTTGTGTAGTAATTGGAAATGATAACTATAGGAGAATATTCAGAATTGCTTGGTTGGATCCTATATGCATGCTTTCTAATAATGGCGATGACACAGTGTTGAAAGTTCAACATTAGCACTTAAAGGAAGCGAGCATGGTAATCAATAATTAAGACAGATTTTAGATCCTATATGCATGATTTCTATAATCAATAATTAAGACCTATAGGCATGATTTTCTAAATTGTAGATTAGGTAGCATGTAAATTAACAGAATCCTATAGCGCCTAATGAGTATGCTGTAATGCACATTGAGACATTGGTCATTTACTTTCCTATATGCATGGTTTCTAGCATGTGAAAGAAAAATATGTCAAACAGATTAATACAAAATATGTAAGCTTCTTAAGTTCTTCCGCCATGTTCTTGATGAGAAGGTCCTTCTCGGTGGTTTCCGGTGTATACAGGGTTTGTTGTGAAGTGTGGGGTAAGGTTTCCACGTATATGGGGTTACTTTGGTGGACTCCAGTAATTTGTGCGTAATGGTGATCATTGGTCGAGTTTTTGGGATCAAGAGTACGTTGTTGTGCGTTTTGAAGAGTGTGGTAGGTGGTAGTTTGTGGGTACTGGGTCAGATGATGATGATGCTGTGGAGGAGTTAGTACTGGTGGAGGATTAGGATTTTGGGGAGGCGTAGCGTATTGATGAGGTGCAAGAGGATTTTGTGGGTGCTGGTTTTGTGTGTTTTGAGGAGGTGTTGGTTTTTGGGCATTTTGTTGGTTGATGTCGGGAACATTCAGGGTAAGGGAAAGGTTTGCCAAGTTACGGACCTGCTCAAGTTCCCCTTGTAACTCTAGTAACTTTTGTTCTAACCGTAAAACCAAGTCATTCTGCGTCGGAGTACTCCGACCATCTGAAGTTTTGACATTCTCTGCATGTGTAGCGTTGTCTTTCCTGGTACCACTCATATCGTCCATCTTAGCTTTTCTTTTGTTCTTAGGACCACTTGGAGGAGGAGGAGGTGGAGGTGGAGGACGTCTAGATCTGGTATGATATGCCGATGATGCCAGTATGCACGAACCAACCTTATGGGATGAGAATAATAAAGAAAAGAAGAAAAACAAAAGGTAAACAAGTCAGTAAGGAGTATTAAAAGGATATTTACGGTATTCAAACATGTATTGCGGACTTATAAATTCACGTCCTAATTTAGGGACCTCATTGTGCCCGAGATAGGCCTAGCGACATATAGATTTGGAGAAAACTTGATACCGATAACTACATCATTTCATTAATATGAAAAATAGACCAAATATCTATTAAAACATTAATAATTATGAAGAGTCACTAGTGGCATTTGCCTTATTACAATCGAAATCTAAAATGAATCTAGAGAACAAGTAAAAAATCATTCCCAATCTACTTGGTCCCAGAGGGGCTTTCTCCATGATTGACCTTCTTTTCCCCATCAATCATATTCCCCAGGTCGAGCATGTCTAACAACAGATATGCCCTTGCTAGGTGTCCTCCTTCGTTTCCCTCTACGTTCTGACAACCCGAGATTCTTTTCCTTATCTTTACTTCAAGTTCCATCAAACCCTGCTCCAAATACTCCAACCTCTCTATTGACTTAGTAGTGATTCCCCTCCAATCATTGATTGCTTCCATGTCCACTTTATGTTGTTCCAAATGCCTGACCTCAGATTCAAAGACACTTTTGCGCAACCTCCTGTATTTGACTTGTGCTTCAACCGCGTTGTCTATGACCCTATTCCTCAAATCAACCCCTGGACTGACCTCTCCCGTTATGTCATCGACCGACCATGATGGGTGTAAGTACACGTGGCCGGCATGATACCGATCTGGCTCGATAGTATCTTTCTCCACAACAATATTTTGATGCCACATGTGTTGTGCCTCGAACTTGAATGGAATGGAATTCCCTTGGAAGTCTTCTTTGTAATGAACCATTTTGGAAACTCGTAGTATAACCTGTTTTCTCCCAGCTTGCCTCATGACTCTAATAAGAGCATAAGGATAGATTCCCCTCAATCCGATTAGCACTAGATGAGGAGCATCTCTCGACCTGATGATGAATTCACTGCTAGGGAACCACTCGAACATCCAATGTATCTTGTTATCAGTCAAATTGCTAAAGAAATGTACCCAACTCACAGTGTCTCCCGGTTGTGCAAACCTTTCTGGGATAAAAGTCATTCTCTTTAGATGGTGATAAGCTATGTGGTCGTTCAGTGGTCTTCGTGGAAATTCTTGACGGCATTGTCCTATCTGAAGGTGTTCCAACAACCATATTTGCAGCAACACATTGCAAGCCTCGAAATGCCTATATCCCTTTTTGCAACGATCTAGGGATGGGTACATCTCAACCACGATCATTGGGACAATAGTGCAAGTTTTCCCCTCAATTCCTTCCATTAGGGTCTTAGTGACCATAGCTACGCGAATGTGGATCCTTTCTCCTTGTATTGGGAATACCAGCATCCCTAAAAAGCAGACGATGAATACGAAAACCCGGCGGTGAGTCGAACCCAAAGAAGTGATGGCAAACTCATCATGATAAAGTCGATATGACTTGCTGCGCCCATAATGCTCGTCAAGGAAATCGAATGGCATGTAATATTTCTTAGACAGACTAACTCATCATTTTTCCTGAAACCCATCATTTTTAGGAAACCTCGAGAAGTGCAGTTTTCCGGTACCAACAAACCAGGCTATCCCATGGGACCCCATCGAAGAATCCTATTTCCTCTAGAAGGGGAGTCATTTCTATATCACCAAAATGGAAGACGACTCTCTTCTCATCCCAAAACATGGTGGCGGCCTCAATTAACACATTGTGCGGCTGAATATCTAACAAGGAAGGCAAATTCCCAAGGACTCTTTTCACATGATTTTTGTCACTTGATGAGAAATTTTCCCACTAATCCAGCAACAAAGGCGGGATATTCTGAACCATGCCGAACCTGGGGACTTCGTGCCTCATTTCTGTAAAACAAACAAGGTTATCCCTTTCCCCCTTCGTATTTGACTATTTACATATTAATGATCAGTATATCGACACGTTTTCTCCAAATAATGCACATATCGTGATTGTGTCCATTGGGACTATGGAAATCCCGGCGGACTTTGGACAAGGCTTGTCTTAAGGTTTATTACGCGGACAACGTTAATGATGCATGAAATATTAATATTAGAGTGAGGGTTTCTAGAGGAGGCTAAACTGTACCCTCAAGTGGACAACTTGAGAGGGAAAGACACAGAACCGTCGACTGCACCGCTGATCAACTAGTTTTACCGCAAATGAGCCTTTCCAAATTTAAAGGGTGATTCAGGAAGAGCGCGGACACTCATCAAATGCCGCTATGGTATTAATTATGCACGAGTGGAATATGATGTGGAGCATGCGTTATGCAAAGATAAAATAACACGTTGTCAAGTATTTTGCATGATGGAGACAATAATGTGAAAGAATTGTAATAAAGCAAGCAAGGGGGTAGGGGTAGGGGTAGGGAGAGACATGATGTAGCAAAGTTTAAAAAAAATGATTTTGAGCAAGTGAACATGATTGGAAAATAGAGGAAAACGCATATTGTAACCAAGTTAACCAGAGATTTGCATACAAATTCAAATAAAGGGAAAATAGGGGAAATGGTGTGCATGTAACCATAAAAAGGGAAAGTGGTAGCGGGATATTCATGATAAAGAAAAAGGAAACACATTCATCAAAGAATACTAATTCATACAAATCAAATTCACTGTGGTAAGAGTCTAATAGTATCCCCAGCAGAGTCGTTATGCTGTCGCGCCCCTTTTTCTCGCAAAATCAGGTTTCGACACATGACAACTCTTTTAAGGAAGGTGTTAAAAGAGAGAGTCGCCACCTAACGGGTTTTGAGGTGTGTTAGGGCACCTATTTTCAAGTAACTCTGTTCTAACCAATTTGCGTCACCAAATATCGGGTAAGAGCTCAAATTACCTTGAGGAGAAGGTGTTAGGCATTCCTCGAGGTCCATAACTGTGAGTTCCGACCGAACTCGAATTATATGAATTAGTCAAACAATAAGAGGGAAAGAAGTTGGGCAATTATTATCAAAAGTCTACCAATAAACAAAAATAATTGATCTCAAGACAAGATGGGGGGTCCTAAGTTTTTTAGCCTAAAGAATCATCCCGTACAACATAAATAATACTTCGTAACTCCCTCGAGATGGGGTGTTACTCGTATTATTCAACGGGCATAGACTATCATCTCCTGCTACCCAATTACTATCTTTAAGTTGTTACCTAAGGTGAACTAGTTGATTCTAAGTCGTGCCTTATGCGTGCACTACCCGTCCCATGCCTATGGTCCAGGAGGCATTTGGACCTCTATTTTGGGTGGTTCTAGACCTAACTTAGGTTGCTCAAAATGATAAAACTAGGCGACATAAAAAACAAGTCTAACTTCATATAAAGGAAATTAAGGGATAAAGTTATCATCCACAATTAGACAACAAATGCATGCAAATTAATTAGGCGTTTAGCAATTCTAGAATTGAGACGAGTTAAAGTCATTAAGCCCTATAGACATGATTTCTATGTGACTTTGGAATTGAAACATGCAGCAGCTTCATATGCAAGGTGCTACCTTATAGGCGTGATTTCTGAACAACTATATATTTTATGGAATCTGGTATTGCGTACCGAAATTACAGATTATAAGTGTTTAAACCTATAGACATGATATCCAGGTGCAATAGTTGGCAGTGATAATCATGGAAAATATTCAGAATTACTCAGTTTGATCCTATAGGCATGCTTTCTAATAGTGGCAACGAAAAAGTGTTCAATACTAATACTTAAAAGCGAGAGGGATTATCCCATAGGCAGAATTTCTATAGTTAGCGATTGAAACTGGTTTTAGCTCCTATAGGCATGTCTCCTAAGTGAGCAATTATAATAGCAACACCTTAACCAATTAAAACCCTATAGGCATGGTTTCTAAAATACAGATTTGTAGAGCATAAGCTAATATGACGCTTTGGTCATAGTGTCTAATGGATATGCTGTAATGAAAATTGAAACATTGGTCACTTTATTTCCTATAGGCATGATATCTAACAAACATGTAGAAGCATAATATGTTAAATGAATTAAAAACCTATAGGCAGGTTATCTAACACACATAGTAGCATAACATGTTTGAGCAAATTAAACACCTATAGGCAGGATTTCTACCCGTTTCATGCAAATATTAAATTAAACTCATTTTCCCGATTTTAGCAACACCCCAATTATTATTACAACATTATTACAGACTCAATGAGAGAAATGAATTACAGAGTTATAAAATAGCTATAGTGGGCCTACGGCAGGCCCAAAGTATACCCATCCATCGCCAGGACTTCAGTTTGCTATCCAACATGCTTCACCACAACCCAGAAGTCATAGCTAATCAAACTCAAAAAAATAATCTTCATTTTACATAGAATGGACAAAACCCAGTAGCCATAATTTGATCAAAAGTCCCAGGAGAATAGCCATTTACACAAACCAACTGGTTTATCCAGTAGGTGAAAAGGGGGGCAAAGTTGAGCAATTAGGGAAAAGTGGAAAAGAACCTTGGACCCTAGTGTGTCAGAGTTACCAAGGGCTTCAAGAATCCAGGGCAGTGCTCGCACTAGGGAGGTTGATGTAGGAGACTTAGGGGTTCAGCCGGACCAGAATTAGAAAGAATCAATAAAAATAGTAATAAAGTCATAGGTTTGGAAAAACATTTGCAAACACTATACGATAATCACATAATGAACTCAAGAAACAAATTAACACATTGGGCAGGGTGACATATGCAAAGAGACAAAGAGTCTAGGATTGCAAAGTTAACATGCAAGGGTATTAGACTAGTAAAAGCAAGTAATGCAACCAGTTTAGGACTTAAAGGATCAGATTATACTTAACTCAGGATTAAACATTATTATACAAACAGGATCAGGTATCATAGAGGGCATTAGTCGAAGAGGGTTAGTTTTAAAAGATCACAAGTTATTAGAGGTACAAATTGGTTCTGGCAAGAACACATAGAGTGGTAACAATAGTCATGGGAGCATATTACATTTAGAGTAAAGGTCTTAAACAAGTTGGGACAGGCTAATAACAGCAAACCACTGGAAGTTCATAATTAGGTAGAGAAAAAGGATTAAACCATGTAATCAAAGCAAAACATTCGAGTTGTCAGCAACATTAAACTAAACATGCTTCATTCGGTCCAAATTAACTAAGTTAGGTGCAAAGACATTATTAAACTATCAATTATAGGCAGAATTAAACAGGAAAAAGAGTCAAGAGAATATATTAGGTCATGCAATTCAAAGAACATGCTAATTATAAAATAATAAACATTGAGAAAGTTTGAAACTAACCAGTGATTGTTCAATAAATAAGAAAAGAACGACAATAGGGACCCAAAGTCTCGAATATGTCAAGTTCCCAAGGATTTCAAGAACCTAGGGCAGTGCTCACACCCAAAAGAGGTCGAGAAGAATAGAAATTTGGTGGCCTTGGATTTCGGCCGGCCAAGAGCCAAACAGAATCGAGTATTAAGAAAATACAGAGTAGAAACATCAGATTTAGTGGAAAAATAGCAATTCAAGTCCCCTCCCAAAAAGGGGAAGGGGAGTGGGTTTATATAGTGGTAAAATCAATATATAAGTAAGGAAATACAAATAATCAGACCATAAAAAGGAAATAAGAACACATAAATCAATTAAAGAATCAAATTAGGAGAATAAGCCGGTAAACCCTTGTCGTGCCCCCTTTTCCCCCATCACGGAAGTTTCGACATTCTGGGACAACTCATTTCCTTTTGGGATGGGGTATGGAATTTGAAGAGTCGCCACCTAACGGATTAGGGTGCATTAGGGAACCTAAAGCAAATAACTCATAAACCGATTTACATTACCAGAGATTGGGTAGTCCTCGAAATTACCTTGAGGGGAAGGTGTTAGGCACCCCTCGAGGTCCACAACGGTGGGTCCCGACCAAACTCAATTTATGTGAATTAGTCATAAATCAACTTGAACAAATAATGATTATTTTTAAAACGGGAATAAGGGGGTCCTAGGTTTATTAGCCTATAGGATCACTTCTGTACAATACTCGGTAAACTTTCCTCAAATAGAGATGTTACGCGTAGTATTAGCACACATGTCATCATATCCTTTACTACCCAATTACCCTCCCCTTAATTATTATCTAAGCGTTCTAGTAGTATCGAGTACATACCCTATGCATGCATTACCCGTCCCTTGCCTATGGCCATGTAGCTACTTAGGGCCTTTCTTTAAGGTGGTTCTAGACTCACCTTTGGTTCTTAAAAGGATAAAACTAGGCGTCAAATAAAACATGTAGGACTGTCACATAAAAGGAGCAATTAGGGGGCTCACATTTACCTCCACAAGTAAGAAAGCAATTGCATGCCTCAAGCAAATCGTTTAAACTATTTAAAGCCTTATAGCAAGATATCTGGATGAGCACAAAGCAGAATATGCAGCATTTTATTAAGACAAGGCAGTGAATACCTAATCAGTTTGCCTACTGATTTTATTACTTACTGGATCTGGGCAGTTTGTAAGTAGTCAAACAAACACAGTTTTAAAATTCAGAACTTTAGTCAACCTACAGGTCTGCCTAGGTGATAACTGGGCAGGATCCTATAGACATAGTAGCTAGGCATGAATCAGACCATAATAATAAACTAGCGATTGATTTACAACAGGCTGATTTTATCTATTTAGACCCTACATGCATGCTGTCTATGCACTGAAAAATGATCACAAGCATTACTTTAGGACATATAAACACAGAAATTGATTTTACATATTTATCTCTACAAACATGATATCTAAGTGTTAAACTGTTTTTATACATATTCCTTATAGGCATGATATCTAGGCGAATAAAGGCGTTAATTAATTTCCCAAACGAGTTCAACAAAAGAACCTAGAAACATGATCTCTAATGCACACACAGAGATTTTGAAAATATGGTACTTGAGGCAGAATTGATAACGTCCTAGAAGCAGGATTTCTAAGATGCAAAAATGTGAAAATTTAAGATTTCAAATAATGAGATAAGTCCTATGGGCATGATTTCTAATGCATATAAATCACCACAATAACCTATATGCATGATTTCTACCCGAACCCAATAATAATATGTACATATAAAGTCCCTCCCAGTTTTACTAATAACCCCAATATCTGTATTTAGAATAATTATTATTACAGAACAGATATAAAAGAATTACATAATGAAAATCACTATACTATAGGGAGCCTTAGCAGGCCCAATGTCAATCTTGGAAGACAGGCCTTCAAGCAAGTCTGAGATACACCAATATCCATAATATACCAAATGGCCTCGGTGTGTCAAAGTTCCCAGCCTCAAGGACCCCGAGAAATGCTCACACCAGAACTTTTTCCAAGAACAGTTTTTGTGAACAAGTTTGGAAAGGTCAGCCCCAGTGTGTCAGAGTTCGGAGGAGTCTCTGGACTCCTAGGCAATGCTCACACTAGAGGGGCAGGACCCTAGATATTCTAAGAGTAGGAGTTGAAAATAGTATATGACAATAGGAATAGCTTTAGGAAAACATTTCGGAAGTAAAAATAGGAGTAAACAGAGTCATTGCAGCACTCTGAGTTCAAAGATTTTCAGCAATCAAACATTGGACAAAACAGAATCATGATTACTTCAAGCAAAGTTTCACATTGTTTAGATTTGACTTAGTTTATCACTAGGTGAGCAGATAGCATACTGGGATCAGAATAATGATCAGACAACTATACAGGAAAAGGTAGCAGGGGTTGGGAGCATAGAAGTCAGGAACACATAAAACAGGACAAACATGAAGGCATGCTAGTCAAGAAACAAGTGGATAAGTATCCTGGGTCAAATAAGAACATGGTAGAGTGTATGAACCATATTGACATGCTGGACAAGACAATTTCATGAGAGTTGAGGCCAGCTTGTTAGCAGAGACATAAAGCAGGCAAAGGCAGGTTGACAGAGAAATTACATAACATACTGAATAGGACCTAGTGACAGAGATAGACATGCTAGTTAAGAGCAAGCAATAGGAATCACTTAGGTTTAATCGCATATGATAACAACTAGATTACATAACATCGAATAGGATCAACTGACAGAGATAAACATGCTGTATTTAAAACAATAAACAGGAAAGTCAGAAGTTTAACTACACAGAAGTAGTTATGTCTAATTAAAACCAACAAAACAGGAAAGACAGAAGTAGTCATGTTAATTGAAATCAATATACAGGAAAGACATGAACTTAACTACACAGAAGTAGAGCAATAGATATTGATTGACAAAGATAAACAATAACAGGAAAATATTGAGTTAAATTCCTAAATCAGACTAATAGTCTAATTAGGGCAAGTAGTACTAATTAAAGTCACAAATAAGGAAAATAAGTAAAATCACAAAAAAGCACTAATTTTAACAGGAAAATATAGTTCGAACCCTAAATAAAATCAGTCAATATATATTGATTGACAAAGATAAACAATAACGGGAAAATATTGAAGTAAACAATGAAATAGGCAGGAAAACCTAGGGCTTAAAAGCATATACCCAAAAATTAGTCGAACTAGTAAAGATGAACATATTCAAACACTTAGAAGTTTAAAAACCTTTTGAAGAGAACTTAGTACGAAACTCTAGTTCTTAGAAAACACCATAATCGAATAATAATAAGGAAAACAAAAGATTTTTTCGAAGAAAAATACTCAATACTCTTAAAATCGTCTCAGATCTACAAGGATCTGAACAGACCCACATAGAAAGAGATTAGGGTTTTCGAAAATGATAGAGATGAAAGGAAGCCTGATTTAATATCATAGATTCGAACCATAAACACGGACAAACTAATACTCACAAACGGAGATGGTCATAGATAGGCTCTTGAAAAGGTTTTGAACAAAATCTGGGTTGAATCTCTTCAAGATTATTCCATAAATCGACATAATCGAACAACCAGAAGAGGTGAGAGGCCGGTAAGGGCCAAAAATTACAGAGAAACTCCATGAACGGGTGGTTTTCTGGTGACAGCGGTTGGGTTTTTGGGAGAGTGTTTGAGTGAGAAGGGGAGAGAGAAGGGAAACAGGGGCGGCGGGGGTTTGGAAAATGATTAGGGTTAGGGTGTTAGGAGTAATTAAAAAAGGTAACAACATTCTGAATCGTTGATCTCTGAGATCAACAGTCAGGATTTGATATGGGGTTGGGCCGGTCAGATAGGAAATAGGTATTTTAATTGGGCTAAGGTCCGAAATTAAAGAAGCTATATGTTAAATACCCAATTAATTAATAAAATAATTTGTAAAAATAATTAACAAATTATAAAAAATGATTTTCATGCATAAAATAATTTTAAAATAATTACTTGATATTATAAAAATATAAAAATCTATTTTCTGGCGAAATAAGGTAATAATGCATACATGGGCTATTATTGCAAAGTTATTGCAATTGTAACCCAAAAATATAAATGTGGCTATTCATAAAATAATTAAAGCTTGGTATAGATATAAAATGATAAAAATTAAGCAATCATTATGAAACCATTTGTAAGGCAATTAGTAATTATTTATATAAATAAAATACTGAGATAAATTAATAAAAATCCTTAGAAAAATGCAGAAATTATGAAAAAATATTAATTGATGCTCATGCATTATTTTGAAGCAATATATGAATTTTAAAAATAATATAGGAAAAATTGGGTATCAACAGCTGCCCCTCTTTACCCGGTAAGGATGAAAGAGTTATCAGATAAAGATACGATAGCCGATTTTGACCGAATAGGGTGATTTTAGAGGCATAGGCTGCACTCTGGTTTCCGAGTGGCCTACATATCCCTGGTTTTACAGGAATCAGGCCGTGTGTAGTTCTGGGTTCATCGGTAAAATATACTGATGAAGCTATCACAAGAACGAACACAAGGTTTTGGAATAGGTGGAATGGTTACGGTGAGCGGTCAAGTTTGAAATAGTATGAAGGAATTGGAGCAGGATTTCTCCTGTTGGGATAATGGTTACTCATCAGGTTACCTGCAAATCAGAAGATGCATTGCAGCATGTACGTACAATTTTGCGTAAAATTAAACATGATGCAAATTCCTTTCAGACCATGAGAATTGTCTTTGGACGGTTGAGGATGACGTCCTTAGACCATGATGTCCCGAGCCATGAATTGTGCGGTAAGGGATTCGCAGGCCATGAGATGATGTTCTCGGGCCATGAAAATGGTGCCTCCGAACCATGACGCCTTTGAATAATGATATGCAAGTTTGAGAGATCCTCAAGCCATGGTATGGTGTCTTCTGGCTATGAGGATGGTGCCTTCAGACTATGACGCCTTCGAACAAGTTAGCGATATTTCAGCCCATGAGGTGCAAAGACATGATGCTAGAAGAGACAATATAGGGCTTAGTCTTGTATGAAGTTGAGGGCAGAGCTTAGCTCGAGAGAAGAGGATAAATAATTCTAGAGAGACAGTGCTTAGTCACATGCAAAGAGAAGGCAGTGCTTAGTCTTATGCAGATATGGAGGCAAGGCTTAGCCTCATGCAAAATTGAGATAGAGCTTAGTCTCGTGCAGATGGAAGGCAGAGCTTAGCCTTATGCAAGATTGAGAGGCAAGGCTTAGCCTCATGCAAAATTGAGATAGAGCTTAGTCTCGTGCAGATGGAAGGCAGAGCTTAGCCTTATGCAAGATTGAGAGGCAAGGCTTAGCCTCATTCAAGATTTGGGACTGGGCTTAGTCCCATGCAGAGTGAAGGCAATGCTTAGCCTTATACAAATAGAGAAGGCAGTTCTTATCCTCATGCCAGATTCGGGACATGGCTTGGTCCCATGCAAAGAGAAGGTAGTGCTTAGCCTTATGCAGATATGGAGGTAGGGCTTAGCCTTATGCAAGATTGAGACAGAGCTTAGTCTCATGCAAATAGAAGGCAGAGCTTAGCCTTATGCAAGTTGGATACAATGCTTAGCCTCATGCAAATAAGGAGGCAAGGCTTAGCCTCATGCAAAGTTCGGGACTGGGCTTAGTCCCATGCATGGAGAAGGAAGTTCTTAGCCGTATGCAAGGTTGAGGCGATGCTTAGCCTCATGCAGGGTTTGAGACAATGCTTAGTCTAATGCAAATAGAAGGCAGAGCTTAGCCTTATGCGAATATGGAGGCAATGGTTAGCCTCATGCAGAATTGAGACAGAGCTTAGTCTCATGCAATGAATAAATATTAGGTGATAGCAGAGTATTTCTTAGCTGGGAATGAGTTTGGTATCCTTGTTGTTATGAAGACTGTGATTCCAAGGTGTGCATATTCCTTGTTCCTGCATTCAAAGAAAAATCGTGAGTTTTGCATGGGGAAGGTTCGTTTGTGCTTTCGTCTGCTTGCTTGATTTTCTCTGTTCCGTCTGAAGATCCTGTTCAAATTATTGGGGTAGCGTTCGCTAAAGAAGAGTTTATGTTCAAAAGCATGCATGCATAATTTTCGAAGACATAGTCAAATATATTTTTAGAAATTGGTTAGATGAACCAGTGATTGCGACACGATCAAAGACAGTGCAACTGCTTCGGCCGTAGAATTTTGAGGGTCCTCCTCAAAATTTTGCCCCAGTTAACTAAATACTGCTTCTGACTGCTCTATATGCTGCGATTGGCTGAACTTGCTTTGGAATTTTGAGAGTCCTCCTCAAAATTCTGCCCCAGTTTCTGGTTATGGGGGAAATGGAAATTTTATTGAATTGTGACCGAACCCACAGGGCTTCCTACGTATCCCCTCTTAAACGGGAATTAGGTCGAGCGTAGTTCAATTTACATCATGTGAAGAAGCATAAATGGTTTACATAGAATATCGCTTGACTGCATCTGAATTGATTGGTTTTGGCCAGACTTCTCCGTCTATTTCTACGAGTATGAGGACTCCTCCTATCAGTAGCCTGTGAACCATATAAGGACCTTGCCAGTTGGGAGAGAACTTCTCTTTGGCTTCATCTTGATGCGGAAGATCTTCTTCAACACTAGCTGCCCCGGTGTGAACTGTCTCGGTTTAACTCTTTTGTTGAAGGCTCTTGACATTCTGTTCTGAAAAAGTTTCCCGTGACATACTGGGTTCATCCTCTTTCCATCTATAAGGGCCAGCTGCTCATAACAACTCCTTATCCATTCTGCGTCGCTGAGCTCAGCTTCTTGTATGAATCTCAAGGAAGGAATCTCCACTTCGGCGTGAATAACAACTTCAGTACCATAAACTAGCAAGTAAGGAGTTGCCCCGGTTGATGTGCGAACTGTGGTACGATATCCCAATAAAGCGAACGGTAGCTTCTCATGCCATTGTTTGTGATTTTATACCATTTTCCTCACTATCTTCTTGATGTTTTTATTGGCGGCTTCCACAACTCTATTCATTTGAGGTCTATAGGCTGTGGAATTCTTGTGCTTGACTTTGAAAGTCTCACACAGGGCTTTCATCAGATCACTGTTGAGATTGGCAGCATTGTCGATGATGATGGACTCTGGAACTCCAAACCTACAAACAATCCGCTCGCGGACAAAATCCGCAACGACCTTCTTAGTCACAACTTTGTAAGATGCGGCTTCAACCCATTTAGTGAATTAGTCGATAGCCACTAAAATAAACCGATGCCTATTTAAGGAGGTGGTCTCGATTGGACCAATGAAACCTATTCCCCTGGCGGCAAAGGGCCAAGGTGAGCTTGTTGCATTATGCTTGTTTGGTGGCACTTTTTTCATATCTGCACGTACTTGACATTGGTAGCACTTTTGAACATACCAAATGTATCTCCTCGAGAAATTTAGAAGCTTCTTTTGCGTCGACACACCTTAACAGTTCCAAATCAGGAGTTCTTCTATATAGGGTTCCTCCACTGTGGAAGAAATGATTGGATAATCTCCGAAGCGTGCGTTTCTGAGTATGGTTTGCATGCTCCGGGTATTTTCCTTTTGCCAGATACTCTTTGATGTCGTGGAACCAAGACCTTCCATCCGTTTCCTCTTCGGCATGAGCACAATATGCCGGCTGATTATGGATCCTTACTGGGATAGGATCAATGAAGTTCTTGTCTGGATGCTGTATCATTGATGACAAAGTGGCCAATGCATCGGCAAACTCATTCTGAATTCTGGGAACATGCAGAAACTCTACCTTTGTGAATCTTTTCTTCAATTCCTGCACATGGTGCAAATATGGGAATATCTTGGAATTCTTGGTAGCCCATTCTCCTTGTACCTGGTGCACAAGTAGGTCTGAATCGCCGATTACCAGTAGTTCCTAAATGCTCATGTCAACAACCATGTTGAGTCCTAATATGCAAGCTTCGTATTCTGCCATGTTGTTGGTGCAAGGGAATTTGAGTTTTGCAGATACTGAATAATGCTGACCAGTTTCTGATACCAAGATGGCTCCAGTGCCGACTCTTTTGAAGTTTCCACTCCGTCAAAGAACATTCTCCAACCATCGTAGGCTTCAGCAATGTCTTCTCCTACGAATGATACCTCTTTACGGGAAAATACTATTTTAGGGGTTCGTATTCTCCTCCCACAGGGTTTTCAGCAAGATGGTATGCCAGTGCCTGTCCCTTGACTTCTTTCTGAGTTACATAGACAATGTCGAATTCACTCAACAAGATTTTCCACTTAGCCAGTTTTCCAGTGGGCATAGACTTCTGAAAGATATACTTCAAGGGATCCATTCTCGATATGAGATATGTTGTATAGGCACAGAAGTAATGCCTCAGCTTCTGAGCTATCCAGGTCAAGGCACAACAGGTTCGTTCCAGCAGAGAATACCGTGCTTCATAAGGTGTAAACTTCTTACTCAGGTAGTAGATGGCAGGTTCTTTTCTTCCAGTCTCATCATGCTACCCCAGAACGTAGCTGAAAGCTCCATCTAGCATGGTAAGGTAAAGTAGTAGTGGTCTACCTGGCTCTGGCGGGACCAAAACTAGTGGTGTTGATAAGTAACCCTTGATTTTTTCAAAAGCCTTTGACAATCCTCGGTCCAACTAGTTGCAGCGTCTTTTTTCAACATTTTGAAAATCGGCTCACATATTACTGTGGACTGTGCTATGAAACGACTGATGTAGTTAAGTCGTCCCAAGAAACTCATCACATCTTTCTTGCTTTTTGGAGGTGGTAATTTTTGGATGGATTTGAACTTCGATGGATCCAATTTTATTCCCCCGCGGCTGACGATGAATCCCAATAGCTTTCCGGGTAGAACCCCGAATGCACACTTTGCAGGGTTTAGCTTTAGGTTGTACTTCCGCAGTCTGTCGAAGAATTTCCTCAAGTCTGCTATGTGGTCACTGGACTTCTTGGATTTAATGATGACATCATCCACATATACCTCGATTTATTTGTGTATCATGTCATGAAAAATAGTAGTCATGGCCCTCATGTAGGAGGCTCCAGCATTCTTTAAGACGAATGGCATCATCTTGTAACAATACACACCCCATGGTGTAATGAACGCCGTTTTCTCCGCGTCCCCCTCGTCCATCCATATCTGATGGTAATCGGCGAAGCAATTCATGAAAGGCTGGAGTTCATGCTTGGTGCAATTGTCGATCAGAATGTGTATGTTTGGTAGCGAGAAATCATCCTTGGGACTCGCTCTGTTTAGATCTCGATAGTCAACACAGACTCTAACTTTCTGGTCCTTCTTGGGAACTGGCACAATGTTGGATAGTCAAGTTGGATACTCAACTACCCTGAGGAATTTGGCTTTGATCTGCTTGGTGACTTCTTCCTTGATTTTTAGGTTCATGTCTGGCTTGAATTTTCCGAGTTTCTACTTCACTGGCGGACACATTGGATTTGTAGGTAACTTGTGAGCCACTATGGATGTGCTCAACCCTGTCATATCATCGTACGACCATGCAAAGATATCTTCATATTCCTTCAGGAACCGAGTGTACTCCTCTTTCTATGACAGTGACAAATGGATGCTTATGCGGGTTTCTTTGACGATTTCAGGATTTCCAAAGTTAACTATCTCGTTTTTGTCCAAGTTGGACTTGGGGTTGTTCTCAAAATTCTCTACTTCTTTGACGATCTCTTCAGGTATTACACCCTTCTTCTTTTGAATCACTGTCCTTTTGTTGTGTTGTCTCGTTATATGTCACAGTCGTCGGTTCATCAAGATAAGAAATAGCAATGCTGTAGGGATAAATATATGAAAGAAAAAATAGTGATAATAAAACATCAAGCCAAAAAATGTCAAACAAAATGATTTTCAATAACTCAAATAATGTTTTCGGAACCTTGAAAAATATTATTTAAGACAAAAGAGAAATGCAAAAGAGGAAATATTATTGAAAAATGCAAAAGTGGAAATATTAGAAAAAAATAAACAATGTCATTCTTGCTACCCCGGGACTCGTCGGGCCCTTGATGGTCTAACAGTCCAGTTCTTGAGGAATGCTCCTCTCTCCACAGCTTGGATAGTAGGGCCTTCCTTCTCCTCCTCGAAAATTAGACAACAATCCATGTTATCATCTTCCAAGAACAAACTCCTAAATGTTGCCAATGCTTCTTATTCCTCTGATCCCCACATGATATCGGCTTGCTGGAAGGTCTGATTCAGGTGTGGCACAGGCTTCTCAAGTTGATAGTATGGACCACGCCATAGTGGTGACCAATATTGGTATTCTTGCCAGGTGTATTGGTATCCCAACCCAAAAGTGGTACCATGGTTCTTTGGCTGTATCGGTTTGGAGATGCCCTGAAGATTCTTACCAAGCCCCTTGCCCGCATTATATCCCCTCTATGCTAGCATGCTTGCTATCTTGCTACTCCACCACTTATCTTTCTCAATCGCGTTGACCCGCTCGATACGATGGTAGGTTTCTCCACCTAACCTTCTCCTGTTTCAATCATCAGGATAGTCTGACTAGTGTAAATGGGGTTGCTCCCATCTCCATGGATAATTACTTCCTGGTGGTTCCATTTGTACTTCACGGCCTGATGTAAGGTAGATGCTACAGCCCCAACGGCGTGTATCCATAGTCGTCCCAACAACAGATTGTAAGAGGCAGATATATCCAGTACATGAAACTCATTATCAAACCATGTAGGGCCCATCAGTAGGCAGAGACTAGTTTCTCCAATGGTAGCTCTCTGAGACCCATCAAATGCTTTCACATTCATAGTTCCCTCTCGTATCTCATGTAGGCCTTTGCCCAGCCTCTTCAATATTGTCAATGAGAAAATGCTGAGGCTTGATCCTACGTCAATCAAAACTCTGGCGCTAAACTTATATTCGCATTGCACTGTGATGTGCAGTGCCCTATTGTGATTCAAACCTTCAGGCCGCAACTCGTCCTCGTGGAAGGTGATTTTATGGCTTTCTAGCACCTGCCCCACCATATTGGCCATTTCTCCACCAGTGATGTTGTTGGGTACATATGCTTCACTTACCACCTTTATTAGAGCATTCCTGTGTGCCTCAAAATTTTGCAGCAGCGACATGATAGATATTTGAGCGGGAGTCTTATTCAGATGATCAATGATAGAGTAATCCCTTGCATGTACCTTCCTCCAGAGGTCATCTGGACCAGTCTCAATGACAGGCGATTTGTTAGAGGCTTGCTTACTGGTTTCTCCTAAGTGTTCAGGTGTATAAACCCTTCCTGTTCTTGTCATCCCTTGTTCAGCGCCGGATTCTTCTGTATTTGACTTTCCCTTTCTTCTAGCCTCGGCGACATAATCCCAAGGTACAACATTGGAACTGAAGGGTGGTGTGGATGCCACTGTTACAATGAAAGGTATGTCCACCTCCACTTCAAATGGAGTGAGTATTGATGCGGGTGATGTTACTTCTACTTCTAAAGGAATCAATGCGGCTACCTCAACTCCAACTGACGGTTGTATTGTCTGGGTGGTTTGCGGTCAAAATTAGGCCTGGGTTTTTGGTAGTTTGGACGAGTTGGAGGTGACTGATAAAAGGATGGTTGGGTGTTATAGGTGTGGTAAGCGGTAGCAGGTTGGGAATATCTGGGAGGTGATGGTTGGTATGTGGATTGAGGTGTTTGGTATGTGAGTGGAGGGGTTTGGTATACAAATGGGGTTTTGGGTCCCTGAGCAACCATAACTGTTCCCACATATTTCTTCTTTGATATACCACCTGATTGCAATGCTTTATTCGTGGCCTGCAGTGCCACGAAATTTGTTACCATCCCGCTTTTAATACCCTCTTCAATCCTTTCTCCGAGTTTGATGATATCAGAGAACTTATGGTTCTCAATAACCATTAGCCTTTCATAATACTGTGGATCTTGTGCCCTGACAAAGAACTTGTTCATCTGTTCCTCGTCCAATGCTGGTCTAACCTTGGTTGCTTCCGACCTCCATCGAGTAGAACACTCGCGGAAAGTCTTAGTTGACTTGTTCTTTAGGTTCTAGATATAGAAAACATCCGGTGCATTCTTCCTGTTGAACCTGAACCTATCCATGAAATCGGACGCCATGCTCACCCAATTGCTTACTTCTTAGGATTATGTCTTATGTACCAGGATAGGGAATCTCCGGTAAGACTCCTCATGAAGAGATTCATTCGAATCCTTTCATCTTTTCTGACCCCCACGAGCTTGTCACAATAAGTCCTCAGATGAACCTTGGGATTACCCGTTCCGTCAAACATTTCGAACTTGGGAGGTTTGTAATCCTCCGGTAGTTCCACATCCGGTTGTATGCATAAATACTCATAGTTCATACCTTCTATTCCTTTACCCCCCTTCAACACCCTGAACCCGAGTTGTCAACTTCTTGAGCTCTTCAGCCATGTTCTTGATGAACATGTCCTTCTCAGCGGATTCTGGCATATAGGAGATTGGTTGAGTGGAGTGAGGTAGGGTTTCTACGTATATAGGGTTGTTCTGGTGAAGGCCAGGATTTTGGGCATAATGATGATCATTGGTGGAGTTGTTGGGTTCGGGAATAATTTGTGGGGTATCTTGGGGAGTATGGTAGGTGTTTTGTGGGTATTGAGTAGGGAGATGCTGATTTTGAGGAGGGGTTGTATACTGGTGAGGTGCGGTAGGAATCTGTGGATGTTTGTTGGGTGTGTTTTGAGGTGGTGCAGGGTTCTGGGTGTCGGGGATTTTAAATGTGAGGGAGAGATTTTCCATGTTACGGACCTGCTCAAGCTCGCCCTGTAGTGCAAGTATCTTTTTCTCAAGCCGTAAAACCAAATCGTTTGGGGCCTGAGTGCCCCGACCATCGGAAGTTTCCCCGTTCTTAACATGTGCAATGTTGTCTGTTCTGATGCCATTCATATCATCCATTTTTGCTTTTTGTTTGCCTTTTGGTGGACTAGAAGGAGAAGAAGGTGGAGGGCCCCTGGATCTGGTATGATAAGATGATGATGCCAGTTTGCGTGAATCAAGCTTGGGGAATGGGGATAATTAAAAAAAGGAAAGAAATAAAAGATAACAAAAGTAACCAAGTTAGTAAGGGTTCCAAAAAGAGTATTTGCAATATCTAAACACATAGTGCGAGAATGTAAATTCGCGTCCTAATTTGGGAGCCTCGTTGTGCCCGAGGTGGGCCTGGCGACAAGTTGATTTGGAGAATTTTAGTGCCAATAATTTCCTCATTTCATTAATGTAAAAACATATAAATCTAAACGACACTAAATAAGATAAGTCACTAAAGGCACTTGGCCTTATTACATTTGAAAAAGCAGGTAAACCTAATCTACTTGGTCCCAGAAGGACCTTCCCTAGGCTTGATCTTCTTGGCCCTGTCGATCAGGTTCCCCAGGTCGTGCATGCCCAACAACAGGTATACTCTCGCTAGATGTCCTCATTCGCTTCCCTCAGCATTCTGGCAGTCGTCGACTCTTTTCCTCGTCTTCCCCTCCAGCTCCATCAGACCCTGCTCCAAATACTCCAGCCTTTCATTAGACTTGATAGCCCTTTCTCTCCATTCATTGATCAATTCCATATCAGTCTTGTGTTGCTCCAGATGCTCGGCCTTGGACTCATGAACCCTTTTGTGCAATTTATTGTATTTCACTTGGGCTTCAGCAACTTCGTCTATGACCCTGTTTCCTCGACCGATTCCCGGCTCAACTACCCCTGCTATGATGTTTTCCAACCATGATAGGTAGAAGAGTTCATGCCCTGCGTGGTACCTGTCTGGCTCGATGGTGTCCCTTTCCACAATAACCTTTAGATGCCACATATGCTGAGCTTCACATTTGTACGTGATGTCGTTATCCTGAAAATCTACCCTGTATCATTTTAGAAACTCGTGGTATAACTTGCTTCCTGCCTTCCTGTCTCATAACCCTGATGGGAACATAAGGGTATATTCCCCTCAACCCTATCAAAACCAAGTGCGGAGCGTCCCTAGATCTGATGATGAACTCACTGGTAGGGAACCATTCGAACATCCATTAAACCTGATCCTCAGTCAAATTGTCAAAGCTGCGCCCATTCTGTAGCATTTTCCGGTTCAGCAAACCTGTCTAGGATGTAAGTCATTCTCTTAGGGTGATGGAAGGCTATATGATCATTCCACGCCCTTCGTGGAAGCTCTTAACAATATTGACCCTTTTGGAGATGCTCCAATAACCAAAGTTGTAGCAGCAAATTACAACCTTCGAAATGTTTAAACCCCTTCTGGCAGCGGTCCAAAGCCCGATAGATGTCAGCTATGATCATAGGGACAATAGTTTATGTTTGCCCCTCAATCCCCTCCATTAAAGTTCTGGATACCATATCCAGTCTAGTGTGAATCCTGTCTCCTTTGCTGGGAAATACTATCATACCCAGGAAGCAAACAACGAACACAAAAATCCTGAGGTGAATATGACCCAAGGAAGTGATAGAGAATTCATCATGGAAGATACGATAGGATTTACTATGACCATATCATTCATAGAGGTAGTCAAAGGGTATGTAGGACTCCTTCAGGCACTCCAAATAATCGTTCTTTTTCAAACCCATCATTTTTAAGAACCCACTAGTGGCACGATTTTTCGGCACCAATAAATCGGGACTGTCCCAAGGTAGTCCAGCAAATCCCCCTATCTCCTCCAAGAGAGGAGTCACTTCTATGTTGCCAAAACGGAACACAGACCTTTCTCCGTCCCAGAACATAGTGGATGCTTCGATCAACATATTGTTTGTTTGGATACACAGTAAAGAGGGTAAGTTTCTGAGGACCCTTTTCACATGGTCTTTGTCACTTGGCGAAAGGTCCTCCCACCAATCCAGCAACAATGGTGGTATTCTTTGGACCTTGCCACACTTGGGGACTTCGTGCCTCATTTCTGCAAAACAAATAAGGTTAGACCCTTTCCCCCTCCAGATTCGACTACTTATATATATATCAGTGATTAGCATATTGGCACTTATTTCTCCAAATTAATGCACAGATTGTGGTCACGTCCGTTGGGATTATGGAAACCCGATGGACTTTTGGATAAGGTTTGTCTTAAAGGGTTATTATGTGGAAAACATATTAACTCAGCTAGGTTTGACCATGATGCATGTACGATTAATCAGAGTAAGGTTTCTATAGAGGTCTAGACTGGTACCCTCAAGCGGACAACTTGAGGGGGAAAGGCACGGAACCGTCGACTGCACCGCTGATCGACTAGTTTACTGCAAATAAGCCTTTCCGAATTTAAAGGGTGATATATAGGAAGGGCGCAAACACTCATCAAGCGTTGCTATAGGATTGATTACGCACGAGTGGAGTATGACGTTGAGCATGATTTATGCAACAATAAATAGCATGTTATCACGTATTTGCACGTTAAAAAAAGAAGATAAATGCGGTATTTAATAATTGAAAGACGTTTAAGAAAGAAAACAAGGAGACAAGTTAGTTTCTGTAGAAAGAACATCATAAATGCTTGAAAATAGGCAATTAAATTCACATAAAGGGGGAAGGGAAAGGGTGCACACATATTAGCAGAATGAGGAATGCTTAAAGACTAATTCATAAAAGCAAGTTTGTTATGGTAAGATCCTAATATTCCCCAGTAGAGTCGCCATGTTGTCGCACCCCCCTTTTTCCCCTTGCGGAATCGGGGTTTCGACATTTTGGGACAACTCAGTTCCTTTTGGGATAGGGTATGGAATTTGAAGAATCGCCACCTAACGGATTAAGGTGCGTTAGGGCACCTAAAGCAAATAACTCATAAACCGATTTACATTACCAGAGATTGGGTAAGGGCTCGAAATTACCTTGAGGGGAAGGTGTTAGGCACCCCTCGAGGTCCACAACAGTGGCTCCCGGCCAAACTCAATTTAATTAAATTAGTCAGAAAGCAACTTGAACAAATAAAGATTATTTTTAAAACGGGAATAAAGGGGTCCTAGGTTTATTAGCCTATAGGATCATTTATGTACAGTACTCGATAAACTTTCCTCAAATAGAGGTGTTATGTGTAGCATTAGCGCACATGCCATCATATCCTTTACTACCCAATTACCCTCCCCTTAATTATTATCTAAGCGTTGCAGTAGTATCGAGTACGTACCCTATGCGTGCATTACCCGTCCCCTCCCTGTGGCCCTGGAGCTGCTTAGGGCCTCTATTTAAGGAGGTTCTAGACTCACCTATGGTGCTTAAAAGGAGAAAACTAGGCGTCAAATAAAACATGTAGGACTGTTACATAAAAGGAGCAATTAGGGGGCTCACATTTACCTCCACAAGTAAGCAAACAATTGCACGCCTATAGCAAACAATTTAAACTATTTAAAGCCTTATAGCAGGATATCTAGATAAGCACAAAGCAGAATATGCAACATTTTATTAAGACGAGGCAGTGAATACCTAATCAGTTTGCCTACTGATTTTATTACTTACTGGATCTGGGCAGTTTGTAAGTAGTCAAATAAACACTGTTTTAAACTTCAGAACTTTAGTCAACCTACAGGTCTGCCTAGGTGATAATTGGGCAGGATCCTATAGACATAATAGCTAGGCATGAATCAAACCATAATAATAAACTAGGGATTGATTTAACAGGCTGATTTTATCTGTTTAGACCCTATAGGCACGCTGTCTATGCACTGAAAATGATCACAAACATTACTTCAGATATATAAACACAAAAATTGATTTTACATATTTATCTCTACAAACATGATATCTAAGTGTGAAATTGTTTTTATACTTATTCCTTATAGGCATGATATCTAGGCGAATAAAGGCGTTAATTAATTGCCCGAACGAGTTCAACAAAAGAACCTAGAGACATGATCTCTAATGTGCATACGGAGATTTTGAAAATATGGTACTTGAGGCAGAATTGATAACATCCTAGAAGCAGGATTTCTAAGACGGAAAAATGTGAAAATTCAAGATTTCAAAGAATGAGATAAGTCCTATGGGCATGATTTCTAATGCATATAAATCACCACAATGACCTATAGGCATGATTTCTACCCGAACCCAACAATAATATGTACATATAAAGTCCCTCCCAGTTTTACTAATAACCCCAATATATGTCTTTACAATAATTATTATTACAAACCAGATATAAAAGAATTACATAATGAAAATCACTATCAATAGGGAGCCTTAGCAGGCCCAATATCAATCTTGGAAGCCAGGACTTCAAGCAAGTCTGAGGTACACCAATAGTCCATAATATACCAAATGGCTTCTGGTGTGTCAAAGTTCCCAGCCTCAAGGACCCCGGGAAATGCTCACACCAGAACCTTTTCCAAGTACAGTTTTTGTGAACAAGTTTGGAAAAGCCAACCCCAGTGTGTAAGAGTTCGGAGGAGTCTCACAGACTCCTAGGCAGTGCTCACACTAGAGGGGCAGGACCCTAGATATTCTAAGAGTAGGAGTTGAAAATAGTATATGACAATAGGAATAACTTTAGGAAAACAGTTCGGAAGTAAAAATAGGAGTAAACAGAGTCATTGCAGCACTCTGAGTTCAAAGATTTTCAGCAATCAAACATTGGACAAAACATAATCATGATTACTTCAAGCAAAGTTTCACATTGTCTATATTTGACTTAGTTTATCACTAGGTGAGCAGATAGCATACTGGGATCAGAATAATGATCAGACAACTATACAACGAAAGGTAGCAGGGGTTGGGAGCATAGAAGTCAAGAACACATAAAACAGGACAAACATGAAGGCATACTAGTCAAGAAACAAGTGGATAAGTATCCTGGGTCAAATAAGAACATGGTAGAGTGTATGAACCATATTGACATGCTGGACAAGACAATTTCATGAGAGTTGAGGCCAACTAGTTAGCAGAGACATAAAGAAGGCAAAGGCAGGTTGACAGACAAATTACATAACATACTGAATAGGACCTAGTGACAGAGATAGACATGCTAGTTAAGAGAAAGCAATAGGAATCACATAGGTTTAATCGCATATGATAATAGCTAGAATGCATAACACTGAATAGGACCAAATGACAGAGATAAACATGCTGATTTAAAGCAATAAATAGGAAAGACAGAAGTTTAACTACACAGAAGTAGTTATTGCTAATTAAAACCAACAAAACAGAAAAGACAGAAGTAGTCATGTTAATTGAAATCAATATACAGGAAAGACATGAACTTAACTGCACAGAAGTAGAGCAATAGACAGGAAAGCACATATGTTTAAACTTCATAGCATAATGAATGACAATAGGAGGAGAGACATACCAGTTAAAATAGCAAACATGAAGGTAAAAGGATGCAGAAACCAATAGTCTAGCCTTGGCTTTCTGCCGGCTAGACAGTGTAGCAAACACAAGTAACAAAAAGGTTTGAATAAGAGCAAGAGTTTGTGTATGTGTGTGTGTTTCTTTCTAAATGTGTTTTTTCTTTTAAAAGAAAACCAGAATGAAGTTTATATAGAACTTAGCAATGTAAACAAATAAGGCAAGAATAAAATTAGAGTTCATAAAACAAGGAAATCAATTAGTTAATTGAGGAATTAACTCAATCAATTCACACAAAAGAATCCGGAAAGGACTCCTTAAATTGGGGAGAATCCCTTAACGACTCAAATTGGGATTCAAATAAGGTAAGTGAGTCAATTACTGACCACATAGGAGTCAATTAAATCCCTAAATCAGACTAATAGTCTAATTAGGGCAAGTAGTACTAATTAAAGTCACAAATAAGGAAAATAAGTAAAATCACAAAGAAGCACTAATTTTAACAGGAAAATATAATTCGAACCCTAAATAAAATCAGTCAATATATATTGATTGACAAAGATAAACAATAACGGGAAAATATTGAAGTAAACAATGAAATAGGCAGGAAAACCTAGGGCTTAAAAGCATATACACAAAAATTAGTCGAACTAGTAAAGATGAACAGATTCAAACCTTAGAAGTTTAAAAACCTTTTGAAGAGAACTTAGTACGAAACCCTAGTTCTTAGAAAACACCAGAATCGAATAATAATAAGGAAAACAAAAGATTTTTTCGAAGAAAAATACTCAATACTCTTAAAATCGTCTCAGATCTACAAAGATCTGAACAGACCCACATAGAAAGAGATTAGGGTTTTCGAAAATGACAGAGATGAAAGGAAACCTGATTTAATATCATAGATTTGAGCCATAAACACGGAGAAAATAATTCTCACAAACAGAGATGGCCATAGATAGACTCATGAAAAGGTTTTGAACAAAATCTGGGTTGAATCTCTTCGAGATTCTTCCATAAATAGACATAATCGAACAACCAGAAGAGGTGAGAGGCCGGTAGGGGCCGAAAATTACAGAGAAACCCCCTGAACGGGTGGTTTTCTGGGTGACAGCGGTTAGGTTTTAGGGAGAGTGTTTGAGAGATAAGGGGAAAGGGAAGGGAAATAGTGGCGGCGGGGGTTTGGAAAATAATTAGGGTTAGGGTGTTAGGCGTAATTAAAAAAGGTAACAACATCCTGGACCGTTGAACTCTGAGATCAACGGCTAGGATTTGATCTGGGGTTGAGCGGGTCAGATAGGAAATTGGGTTATGTGTATTTTAATTGGGCTACGGGTGGAATTTGTAAAAATGATTATAAAGAATCAACAGAAAAACAGAGATATTTGTACCCACAATAGAACAAAGGATGAATATAGACGGAATAGCAGAAAGGTCAAGGATTTGAACTGATTTTTGTTCGATCTTGATGAGATCTGCTTGACATATTTAACCAAGTAGTATAGGAGAGTAACCAGTACCGGGGGGAGGCTGTATATGGCAAAGAATAACCATGGAATCCCATATTGGGTGAGATTAGGAGAGATTTTAGGGGGCGACGACTAGGGTTCTTAGGAGGGAGAAGTGAGGTGAGGATATGAGTAAGGCAGACATGTGAGAATGAGTTCAGGGTTAGGGGGTATGGGTAGTTTAATGGGGTGGTTTGATACGGGCCGTTGATCTCATAGATCAACGACCACGATTAAAAAGGGAGCTGGGTCAGGTTATTAGGAATGGGCCACGATCAGATTAGGGGTTGGGTTAATTTGGTTTGGACTGGGGGGTTATCTAGGCTAGTGTATTAGGTTTTGGGCCAATGTTTGGTTCGAAAAATAGGTTTAGGAATGGGCTAGTTTTTAAATACCCAATATTTAATAAAAATTATTTATAAAAATAATTAATAAATAACAAAAATATTATTTGTGCACTAAAATGATTAAAAATAATTACTTAACATTATAAAAATATAAAAAGTTATTATTTGCATAAATAATGCAATTATACATGAATATGGGCTATTATTGCAAAAAATGTGCAATTAGCCCTAAAATGCAAACGTAATTATAAAAATGCACTGAAAAATATTTAAAACATCATGTTGGTGTAAATTATAAGTTTATATGATTAAATCATCATAAAAATAATTTAAAGGATAATTACTGGATATTTATATGATAAAAATACATAAATAAATTGATTTAAAGCCTTTAAAAATTATGAAAATGCTTGTATGGGCTTATAAGCTAAATGATGATGCAAATATACTATTTTGAAAGTATATATATATATATATTTAAAAATATGAAAAAAAATTGGGTATCAACAATAATGATGATTACTTTGTAATCGAATTCACCAACATGGAGGAAAGAAATGAGCTACTGTACTCAGGCCCACGCACTATTAATAGAAGACCGATTGACATGAAACCTTGGACCCCTGATTTTAACATGCATGAGGAAGTTATGAGTATTATACCTTCATGGATTAAATTTCCTAACTTACCACTTAACTGCTGGAGCATGAAAGCACTTAGTAAAATTAGTAGTGCTCTTTGCATGGTGATGATTGCACAACATGTACTGCTAGATTATCATTTGCAAGGTTGAAAGTTGAAATGGATATTACAAGACCTTCACCGAAGAGTGTTAAGGTGCTAGACCCTAATGACAGAGTTGTAGACCAAAAAAGTGGCATATGAATGGAACCCGAGCATTGTAATACTTTCCTTAAAGTTGATCACAACTACAACCCTATGAATAATCAGAGACCACTAAATCAACAAGTTAGAAGAGGAGCTAAGATACCTAAGCAGATGTAGAGGACAAAGGAAGCTACAACAATTGTCAATATCATACAGAATATTGAAATGCAAAAGACAGATATTGTGACGCAAGCAAAAGCAGGGCAAATAATAGAGTCTTCTATGAAGGGACACGAGAAGTTTTCTGGGCAGAGAAAACAAAATGACTAGCAGGTAGTAAGTGGTAAATCATATGCTAAGTCTACCAAAACTCCAACAGATAACAGGATTGTTGACACAAGGAATGGTTTTATAAAATTAAGTGAACAAGAGGTCCAGAATACAGGTACCGGATCAAATGATGGGGGAATAAGAGGATCATGTAGCTACGGGGATATGATAGTATGGCTAACTCTACATTTGTTTCAATATAAATATTGCTACTTGGAATGTAAGAGGGCTTAATAAGTCCTACAAACATAAGGAGTTGAAAGTTGCTATAATGGAGAATAAAATATAGTTGATTTCTAAACTTGAACATAGATTAACAGAAAAAGGAAGCAAAACTATTCAGAAGGTGGCGTCTGGATAGATTTGGGTGTCAAACTTTAATGTGAAAAATAAAGGGAGAATATGGATAATCTGGGATCCTAAATGTTTACCTTGAAAATGGTAATTATAATTATATTTGATTATGTGGTTCTAAAAATACGTGATCTATTTTAATACCAGTTGTTTAAGTAATAGATTCTAGGTGAGAACTGAGAAAACGAAATAAGAGCGAAGGGTAGCAAAATTATGCAAACCGAGCAGCGGAGAGCTTGGTCTCAAGGACGGTCAGAATGGGCCTCGAGGTCGAGCTTAAGAGCTTGACAAGGGGCTGTCGAGAATGATAAAACAGTATTGAAAGCCTTGTAAATGGCCTATTTGCGATTAATAACGAGTAATAAATGAAGAACAACTAATGAACACAATAAATGAAAGGCAATAAATCAATGGAAAAATTGTAGAGAATGTTTTAGTTAGAGAGCAGAGGATGTTCTTCTTCTTGTATTGAATATCATGTGTCTTACAAAGTGACAAGGGTCCCTTTTATATATGAGGGGTAATCCCAACATAGTACGTGTGTAATTAATACAAAGAGAGATGTCTGGTACAACCATTTAATGCCACGGTATGTGCTTGTACTATTTTGTGTACTTTGTCAGCTTTAACCACGTGCCTTTTGAGGTTTTCCCGCCATTCTATGGTGGTCTTTGAACCACACTACTTCAGGGTCGAGAACCCTCGATATACCTCGTTGAAGGATGTTCCTTGGAGTTGAGCTTCGGATTCCGCCCCGATACATTCAAGGTCGAGGCCCGGAACACTGTAGAAGCATTAAAGTCGAACTTCCCCGGGTTTTACCGTATACAGATAGTCCCCGCGTTTCTTGGAATGAAAAGACAAGAAACGATTTTGAATTCACCATCCTTTTAATGCTTTCATTATCTTGTCAGTCATGCCACGTAAGCAACCGATGTGAGAGGTGCTAAAAATCCATATTTGCATAGTTCTAAAAAAGATTCAAATTTATTACGGCGGTTGGCTTCCTTTTGACTTTCCTCAACGTGCGCAGTTGGCCCCTATAAATACTCCTTCTACTACCCCTCTTCTTTAATTACTTCTTCTAACCCTTTCCAAAAAGATCTCTCATTACTTCTTTCTTGTGTCCCCTTTCTGATCAGCTCCCTCTCGTTTTCTTCGAAATCTTTCAGCAGGAATGACGAAGGCCTCCAAAACTATTCCACAAGATGATAAAGCCTCATCTTCTTCACGTTCCTCTACGGGAAAGGCAATTGTTCCCCCAAATCTCGAAGAGTGCATCCTCGGACCTTGCGAAACGACCTCTGATTTTAAGGTCGATAAACCTTCCTCGAAGCCAGGGCAGTGTAAACCCATATACCGATATGTTAGCCTAATAACAAACATCGAGAAAGTGAAGGCCGACTGCGGCTGGGGAGATGCGGTGTATGTGGAGATTTCCTCTTGGGAGGAAGACATAACAACCCACAAAATCGGCTTCAGTGTATACACCTATCCATTTACCCTAGGCCCGGTAGGATCGTCTTCGCCGTCGATAGACCCCTTCGTTCTCGATTTCTGCAAGCGATATCAAGTGACGCTCAGCCAGATTCACCCATCATTTTGGCGCACTGTTTACATGATTAAGAATTTCACAAATATGGTCGAGGGGATGCCTTTCACCCTTAACTACCTGATTAGAATGTACAGTCCCTGAATTTATCGGGGTGGTCTGATTAAACTTCAGCGTCGGGCCTCAAGGGTTTTCTTTTCTTGCACCGATGAAGGCAGGAACAAGGGGTGGATGAGCCTCTTTGATCGAGTTAGGACCTCGGATTTGATTCCATTCGAAAGGATGTCGTTCCCCGAGGAATGGAATACGAATCGTAAGTTAATTTAATTTTCCTTTGTGCCAATTCTCCCTTGAACTAATTCCTTTTGACGATGCAGCTGTTGTGTGGTATCCTGATGCGGTCAAGGATCTCTCGAGCTAGGTTCTCTAGCTCGATTCTACCTGCCCATATGCCGAGCGTGTGTGGCGCGACTTGGCTAGGGGTCGATAGAAATTTAAAAATCATGGTGGGGCCTCTTCTTTTTCCATACCTGAGTTTTGTTTAAAAGAGACACCCCCTGAATATGTTCTGACTTCTCGTGATCTGTGTTTATGCAGGCCTAGGGGAGGCCTCTTTGATGAGAGAAACATCGCCTGGGGAAGCAGATATCCCAAAACCAAATGAGGGGAAGAAGAGAAAGAGGGAATCATCCACCGAGCCTTTGGAGCCAAGGAGAGGGCTATAGTGCAAAGGTCTAAGGCAGACTCTGCGGCCTTAGACGAGAAAAAAGATTTCCTGGTACCGATCGAGGGAAGTAGAAGCATAATTGCTCCTGCCTTTGCCGATCCGTTGACTGCTAAGCCGAGGGCTTCTAGATTAGAAGTCTACGATGCCATATTACCTGGGACCGGAGAGGTTTTCGAGGGTAGATCGGATAATGTCCCTGACTCGACCGTTAGCCAAAATATTCTCCGGGCCGAAGGGCACTTTGTAGATGAGTTACGGGAGCCTAACTGCAATCCGAAGGCTCTGATTGACATAGCCGGGGTTAGTGATGTAGGTGACTCTCTGCGGGCTTCAACATTTTCCCCGACGGAGATACGGGATGCCCCAAATATAGAATCTTTCGGTGCTGGGGTGCCCCTCGGATGGAAGAACGTAGCTGAGGGGCTCTTCACTATGGCCGAGAAGAATCCCGAACTTCATGCCTTGCTTATTTTTTAGGATCGTTTCGAGCTTTGATTACCATTTCTTTGAATCTCCTTCTTTCATGCGAAAGTACTTTACAATAGAACCATCCCCAAGTTTCAGTTTGTGTTGACCCATTACGAGGGGGAGTGTAGGAGATTTTCATCGGAGGCGGATGAGCTCAGGGCTCTTCTTGCACAAAAGGAGGAAGAAATGCTGGACCTCTGAGCTTGTTTAGAAACGGTATCTCAGAAATGGAGCGATCTTGATGAGCAGGTAACATAGCCTTCATATGTTTCATTTTTGTTCTTGATCTTAGTACTTAACCCTTATCAGGCTGATCCTCGCAGCTTAAGGAGAAAGATGCCCTGATGTGGGAAGGATTCAGAGCCAGGGATGCTGATCCTTGTATTTAAGCAGTGTGTGAACGAGATAACCTCTGAGAGAGATGTCCTCCAAGGGAAGTTATCCTCAATTGAGCATTGCCTCCGGGATGCAAGGGCTGAAAGCAGCAAATATAAGGACCTCTATGCTGAATCGGTCGCTGCGGTATCTTCAATTAAGACTGAACCTGATGCGCTCATAGTCTCGTATAAAGTCGATGTTGCTGCTGCAAATGCACAGGCCAGGAAAGCAGATGAGGAGGCCAAGTTTAAACTTGCACTGGTCCTGGAGCACGCTCGATTAAAGTCTCGAAGGCAGGCTCTCAATGTCATTCGTCTGGGGTGCCTCGATTTGCCTGCTGATATCGAGAGGGTGAAGACCCTAGAAAAAGAATCAGAGGCACTGCTTGCTTCCGAAGATGATTCGAGTAGTGGTTTGGAAGATGATGAAGATGAGGGAGAAGTCCCCGAGGGGGAAGAGGTCGTTGAAGACTTGGGGGCCGAGGGTCGAGCTACTGAAGGCATAACCTCCGAGGGAGCCGTTGAGGGCTCACCCTAGCTGTAGATTAGGTTTTCATTTATTCTTTTTCCCTATGCAAAAGCTCTGATTCTGAGCTTTGTAAATATGCTTTGCGAACCTCTATCATATATAAAAGGTCTTTTTTTATTCCTTGTTTCTTTCTAGTTTCTTAAAATAGGCTCTGACGCTCGTCGACGATTAGGCCGATAAATGGGACTTAGAAATGAAACCCTTGGGGTTGTAAATTGGACATGAGGCTTTTAGGCTGTTTCGTAGGCTCTTACGCATTAGGTCGGTATGACCTTTGATATACAATGTTTTGGACAAATCAAAATATACGAGCTGAGTATAGTATTTCAATTCACACAGTTGAGAGGAGAGATTATGGGCGATAACTAAAGGAGATACAAAATCTGCAGTAGAGGCCTTGGATTGTAATGGGAGATTTCAACACAGTCTTGAATGAGGAAGACAGATTACATGGAACAGTTGTGCAGGAATATAAAACTAGCGACTTTAGGGAGTTTTTGATTCACACAGGAATGAATGAACTATAGACCATGGAAAGGAATTATACATGGACAAACAATCATACTTATACTAGGATTGATATGGCCATGGTAAATGCAACATGGATGAACACAATCACAACAACAGTTGTACAAATCATGGAGCCATACTTTTCAGACCATTCACCACTCAAAATTTGTTTTACTAGGCAAGAAGATAGAGAGGGAAAACCTTTTAGATTTTTCAACTATATAGAAGAACATCAATAGTTCTTAATGTAATTGATAACTGCTAGATCAAACAAGCTGATAGAAAATACATGAGAAGGATATGGATAAATCTAAAGTGGGTGAAACAAGAACTTAAAAATCCTAATACTATTCACTATCAGAGGGAATATATTAAACTGAAGCAAGTGCGACAACAACTATATGAAGTGCAAGAGAAAATGAACCATGTACTTGCAGAATGATGAGCTTATTAAGGAAGAGAAATTGTTAAAAGAACGATTGGGGAAATGGAGCAGAATTGAGGAAAGTATTTACAAGCAAAAGTCCAGAGTTAAAAGGCTGAAAGAAGGAGACTCAAATTTAATATATTTCTTTGAAAATATGAAGAATAAATGCTCTCAGAACACTATTAGGAATCTGATGAATGCTCAAGGTGAGATGATACATAATGATAAAGGTATTAAACAAGAGTCCTTAAATTACTATAAGGCACTAGTTGGGACATCAACAACAACTCTACCTCTTCAATAAATACCTCTTTTTTTCTTTCTCCCCCATTTCTCATTTTGCTGATTGAAAGAGAATAAGAAATATCCATTGAGTAAAGAGAGGGTTAGACCAAGAAAGAGGGAAGCGTCAGTCAGCCTTAAGGCATGGAATCGACATTCTCGTTAGCTTTTTTAGTTGAGGTAAGGTATAAGATAAGGCCTGCAACTTCGTTCCTTGAAGTATTGGCCTCTTAGTTTAAGCTCTTGGATGATATAATCCATCTAATCCAAAGCAAGGAAGTATAGATAGTCCAACATGTGTATAAGCATGAAGTGAAGATGAAGTAAGCATGCCTTTGTTTGCGCACCTCTGAACCGTGCTGGATAGTCAACCATCACACGGCTCTCAAACCCAACCTGTGGTGGATCCCGGGAGACAAAGTCATAACGCAACATCCTTTTCCCCATACATTGAGATTCTCTTCCCCACCAATCAAGGAGAGAGGTTTCTCGTGATAGGCAATGATTTAAGCCGCTATCGTTCGGTTTGGATAAGTCAAGTTACTTCGGTCTCTTCGCTCAAGCGGTCTTCCCTTATCTTCCCTAATGTTCAGAGTAGTTATGGTTTGAGATGAGAAAGGAGCACCAGACAAACGCAATGAATGAATAAGAAATTGACAGCAGAGAATTGGATTTCATTGAAATTGTTCGTTTGGAAATTTCCCGTAAAGCTAATCATAGATTCTTCTCTCCATCGATAGTTGGGCACTGGATCCCTTCGGGCCTGGAGAATGTGTGACGCTGGGTCGGGGTTTTGGTGAACCAACTGGTCACTCATCTAGTTTAAATATCGGGCCACTTTTTCATTGCCTAGGTTACACTTTAGGAATACCTCATAAGCGATTTTTTTCTACTCTCCCCAATCTTCACTTTATGCAACGCCGACTCCCCTTTCATCATAAGGCGTGGAATTAGACCAAGGGGAATCTATATAGGAACTAGTAAATCTGTTAAGATCCGCCCATGATTCATGGAACCATTTCTTCCCATGTCGTAGCTTAGGATTCGTGTTATTGCTATTGCTTAGGGCCGTCAAGACCGGGTTCCTACTTTTTCTTTTTGAGAAAGAAGAGGTTACTCGACAAGCGAAAGATATGCCAAAAGAGCAGATGCTTTTATTTTTGACTCCTCTTCCTCAAGTGGAGAAACGGGTTCGTCCAGTTCTAATATACTATAATTATAGGATCATCCCATACAAATTCACTTCCAGTTAGGCAGGATAATCCGCCCCCTTCTCTCAAATTCTCAATTAACACCTTGGTTGTTAAGTAATGTCCAATGTTGAATAGAGAGAAACAAAGAGAACTGATCAAACCAATCAAAACAAATGAAATATACCAGGCTCTAATGGATATTGATGATATGAAAGCCTAGGAGTTAATGGTCTAAATGCTTATTTCTTCAAAAAAAAGCACGGGTTAGTGTAGGAAAAGAAGTCACATAGGTTGTGCTGAATATTCTTAGCTCATCCAATATGTACCAAACAATAAATTGTATTTCAGTGACACTCTAAGTTGCTCGAACATGAGTACAGATCTAGAATTCGGATGCGAGGATACATATTGCCGCGCCCCTTTTTCTCCCAAAATCGGGTTTCGACACGTGACAACTATTTTAAGGAAGGGTGTTAAAAGAGAGTCTCCACCTAACGGGTTTGAGGTGCGTTAGGGCACCTATTTGCAAATAACTCAGATTTAACCAGTTTGTGTCACCAAAGATCGGGTAAGGGCTCAAATTACCTCGAGGAGAAGGTGTTAGGAACTCCTCGAGGTCCACAACTGTGGGCCTCGGCCGAACTCAAATTATATGAATTAGTCTAAGCAAAAAGGGAAAGGACAAAATTAGGCAAATAAACAAATGATTGATTTAAAATAAAGATGGAGGGCCCTAAGTTTTTTAGCCTAAAGGATCACCCGGTGCAAGATAAATAATACTTCGTAACTCCCTCGAGGTGGGGTGTTACTCATATTATTCAGCGGGCATAGACTATCATCTCCTTCTACCTGATTACTATCTTTAAGTTGTTTACCTAAAGCACACTAGTTGATTCTAAATCGTACCCTATGCGTGCACTACCCGTCCCACACCTATGGTCCATGAGGCATTTGGACCTCTATCTCGTGGTGGTTCTAGACTTAAGTTAGGTTTCTCAAAAAGGATAAAACTAGGCAACACACAAAACAATTTGGACTTTCATGTATAAGAAAATAAGGACTCAAGTTAGCCTGCGCACTTAGACAACAAATGCACGCAAACTAATTAACATTGACAGTTACATGTTTTAAACAAGTTAAGGTTGCAGAATCCTATAGGCAGGATCTCTATGTGATTCTGGATTTTAATATGCATGAAATTTCTTATGTAAAAGCCATTTTCCTTAACACGGTTTCTAAAAGCCTACACAGTTGCCTACTGATTGCGAGTATAAGAGATTAAGCCCATAGGCATGATGTCTAGGTGACTCGCACAGTAATTAACAATGGTAATCATATAACTGCTTAATCGAGTCCTATAGGCATGGTTTCTAATAATTATAAGTAGCACAATGTTGAATTCACTTGAAAGAAACGAGCAAGACAATAATTAAGACTTATTTTAGACCCTATAGGCATGATTTCTATAGTTATAATTCGGACTGGTTTTTTAGATCCTGTAGGCATGGCATCTAAATTTATAGATTAGGTAGAATGTAAATCAACATAATCCTATACAGTCTAATGCATGTGCACACTGAAATATTAGCCACTTAAGCTCCTATAGGCATGGTTCTAACAGGTAAAAGCAGAACACATTTGAACCAAATAGAGAACCTATAGGCAGGATTTCTAATACATAATAACTGAACACATTTGAGCATAGTAACACATTTGAGCTAAGTAGAGAACCTATAGGCAGGATTTCTAATACATAATAACTGAACACATTTGAGCATAGTAACACATTTGAGCTAAGTAGAGAACCTATAGGCAGGATTTCTAATACATAATAACTGAACACATTTGAGCATAGTAACACATTTGAGCTAAGTAGAGAACCTATAGGCAAGATTTCTACCCATTTCAATGCAAGTGTTAAGCTAAGCTCTTCCCAATTTTACTAATACCCCAAATGTTATTACAAGAATTATTACAGACCCAAAATGAATGGAATACATTACAAAGTAGAATAACTATAGGGAGCCTACAGCAGGTCCAAAGACATACCCAACCAGGCCAGACCTTCATTCTCATGGCTCACAATAGCCCAGAAATTAAATCTTCATTGACATATGGCAGCCAGAAATCAATTAATTCACCCACTAGGTGGGAAAAAAAGTTGAGCATATAGAACCAAGACCCTAGTGTGTCAGAGTTCCCAAGGGATTCAAGAACCCAGGGCACTGCTCACACTAGGGAGGTTAATAGGAGAGATTCGGAGAATAACTAGGGACCAAGTACTAGTGTGTCGGAGTTCACAAGAGTCTCAAATAAACCCTGAGCAGTGCTCACACTAGAGAGGTCAATAGACAGAACCTAAGTAGCCTTGCCTTTCAGCCGACTAAGAAATAAGAACTCAAAGAGACCAAGTAGTAAAAGAATTGAATGAGGTTAAAGGACAACACTGAAGGATAAAAACATGATCAAATTAAGCACACAAAAAATAGGTAATATAACATGATTGGGTTTTAAGAACAGATTTTAGCAAAGTTTCAAAAGAATAAATTCAACACATAATGCATATGTCACTAAACAGGTTTGCAGGATTGATGTACGCAGACTTATAGTAAAAAAAAGAGGTTTAGCTTATGCTAAGTGTAGAATGCTAGTGTCACAATAAGGAATCATATCAAATGGTAACATAACCTAACAGGCTGATAACTAATTAGGGAAATTACTCGAGAAGTCACGACATGATGAAAACAAGATCAAAATAGGCTATATGTTATCACAGCAAATTCAGAAACACACTTAGGCTAGATACTTGGTGAATACACTCATACCGAGTCAACTAATCCATAGAAAGGGGATATGAGAGCATGTTCAAGTAGCAAGTTTAAACAGTAGAGGGTGGCTATCAATAACGCATAGGCTAGGTAGACTTCTATAAAAAAAATTAATCAACTCAAAGCAGGTCTAAACATGTCTCAAACTACAAGCGTAATGGCATTTTATATTAGAAAGGCCTAGAATTGAAGTAAGACACTTAGAATTTCATACGAGAACAGCCCAAAAACATATCTAACAACAATCTTCAGAAGTGAAAACACATACTATTGTCAGGCAAGTATAAATGAAATGACAGAGATGATGCACAACCTGATGCAGAGTAGATGCTACAGCCCCAACGGCGTGTATCCAAGGTCGTCCTAATAGTAAATTGTATGAGACGGATATGTCGAGTAATTGGAATTCCACATCGAACCAAGTCGGGCCCATTTGTAAGCAAAGGTTGGTTTCTCCGATCGTGGCCCTTTGAGACCCATCGAACACTTTTACGTTCATAGTTCCTACTCTTATCTCATGCAAAACTTTACCCAATCTCTTCCGGTGGCAGTTCATCTTCATGGAAGGTGATCTTATGACTTTCCAATACTTTTCCTACCATGTTAGCCATCTCTATGTTGGTAATGTTGTTGGGCACATAAGCCTCATTAAATACCTTCATAAATGTGTTTCTATGTGCTTTAGAATTCTACAGTAATGATAGAATAGATATCTGAGCAGGGGTTTTATTCAGATGGTCAACTACAAAGTACTCTCTTGCTTGCACCTTTCTCCAAAGATCATCCGAGCTGGTTTCAATGATAGGCTGTTTGGAAGAAGATTCTTTACTTGTTCCCCCTAGGTGCTCATGTGTGTAAACTCTACCAGTTCTAGTCATCCCCTGTGTTGTACCAGTTTCTTCCATCTTCCCTTTTCCTTTCCTTCTCGCTTTTGCAGTGTAGTCCCAGGGTACAACATTGGAATTAAAGGATGGTGTAGGTGCTACCGTCACAGTGAATGGTGTAGTCACTTCTACTTCAAACGGAGCAAGCGCAGCTGAAGGTGTTGTTACTTCAACTTTGAATAGAGTCGGTACGGCTACCTCAACTTCGATCGGTGGCTGTATCTGTACCACAATAGGAGTGAGAGTGAATGCAGGTTTCTTAGGATCATCCCCTTCTCGAATGAGCCCAATTGACCCTTCCGGGTCCCATTCTTCCTCAGTTTTTATCACATTTACCCCTCACCCCTGTGATCCGGGAAGGGATTGTTGCAGACATTAGGTGCAGCCTCTTTTGCTTGTATAACCTTAATATCAATTAACGTCTGGATCTTGTCCTTCAGAGTGCGACATTCATCAATAGTGTGACCCTTCATGACATAGTGGTAGGCACATGTCTTATTTCGATTGACCCATTGAGGGGAATCTTTCATGGCAACAACGGGAATGGGAGTGATATAACCGACAACTTTCATTCTCTCATACAACAGGTCAATGGGTTCAGCAATATGGGTGTATTGTCTGGGTGGTCTGCGTGTAAGGCCCTGTAAAATTTTACCTAGAAAATCGGTACTTCATGATATCCAGATTAGATTTATGTGTTTAATGGTGGAAAATGGTTCGGACCTTTTGGATTGAACAGTACCTTGCGAACTAAGAAGAAAATGTTTGCGAAAGAGTGAGTTTCTGCGGCCCAAAATGCGATCGCATAATTAATATGCGGGCTGCATAATCCATCGCATATCTGCTTTGGAGTTTTACGAGGGGAGTTCTGTGGCGCATTATGCGACCGTAGAACAGGTATGCGGGTCGGATGATGGCCGCATACTTGATCACATGTTCCACGCGGCTGAGCTCATTTCTACGACATCTTTGCGGACCGCATATCTGTTATGCGATCGCATACCTGTGTCAGGGCACCATTTTTGTCATTTTAAAACCCGACCCTATATCATTAAAATACCCCTTCCTGATCAGTTAGAATCATTTTCTACTACATTTTAGAGGGAGAGAGAGAGTCCTAAGGGGAGGAAGCTAACTAACACCCAAAATCCACCAATTTGTGCTAAGTCTTTGAATAGTATCAAGAAAGCTTTCATATTGCAGGTAAGAATCTAAGCTTAACCCAACAACTTTTGAATATCTTCTAAATATGAGTAAATACTTAGATAATTCATGGGCTTGAGGTAAATTGTCTTGCATGCATGGGTGGTGAGGGGGCTTAGGATCAATGTAGGATAATAATGGCTAAGGATGGGGAATGGGCTGGTATAACCTACCATAAAAGAGCCATCATACCTTAATGAACACATGCTGTATGATAAAATGCTCAAGTGAGCTAGAAATTATGATCGATTTCCTAATCTTGGTTTCATTTGTCATCTTACCAAATAGATTGAGATTGCTACGAGTTCCGAATAATTTTAGAGCCTAAAAAAGCGCGATTGAGGTATGTATGACTAAAACCCCCTCTTCCTAGATATCAGACCCCCATGGTGCCCCTACGATTTGGCATAAGTTGTGAATCTTGACTGATGTAGTAGATGGCATCGTAACGTGCTTGTGTAGTAAAGTCTATGTGTAACTTGAATTCAAAGGCTCCCCATCATGCTATGGTTGTTACTTAATAATGTATTGGAGTCGTGAAAAATGTGTTAAATTTCCATATAAAGTGACAGTCCCTACATGCCCATGATTTCTGTTGTTCTCATCCGTACTTGATGTTTGCACCACACGATTTGCTGATGGAATTGGTAATAATGTGAAATGGGTGGGAAGGAACTTGAATTGTGAGATGCGGCCAATGTCAATCATGAATTAATAACTGTGGCCACTAGCATTTACTGAATTGAATATGTTCATGAAATGAGAGATGAGATGATTGATAAAATTTTAATGTCTTGAGTAAGACGGCCTAGCTGTTCGGGCCGAGATCGGACACCAGGCTGCACACATGGTGGTACTGTGCTATGAACTGAATTGAAATTGAACCATGAAATTGTACTGTGGATACATGTCTCCAAGGGAGGCGACCTAGCCGATCGGGTCGTGATCGGACTCCATATAAAAGTACGGTGGTAGTGTGGGTGATAAGATGGTAATGCTAGCGATGGACAAGTTAAATTATATTGATTTCTCTTGATGGCTTAAGTGATTTCCTATTTTATGATTGAGGTGTTTCCTATGTTCTCTTTATTTAATGATTAACTTTCCTTGAATTTTATTGATTTATTTTCTTTTCTAAGAAGATGGGTTTTAAGTTATATATACTAGTACTATTCGATGATGCTAACGCCCCTTTTGACGTGGGCGCTACATCTTTGAATGGATGTAGGTGATCCATTAGCAGACAGTACCGGTCGCAGCTAGCAACATTTTCTCTCCTCAGTAACTTTGGTGATCCCCTTATCTTACAGGAGATGAAGATGTTCTTCTTTTGTTTTTATGTTACATGTTAAGGTATAGCCGGGGCCTTGTCACTGACGTTTGTCACAATTATCTTTTGTATCTATAGAAGGCTCCGTAGACATTGTGGTGGCCCGAGTAAGGATTTTGGGGGAAGTCTATGAATTGTGTTTACGCCTTTGATTTCTGTTTCATCAAATTGTGGTACACATGCGTTTTAAAATTTTAATGATGTACTTAATGAATCGGCTTAGTAACGTACTTGAAGTTTTTCCCATTGTCTAATTGATGAAATCATGTTTCCTCTTTATCGCAAGTGAGTCGGGTAGATTGTGTCTAGCAGGCTTGCTCGGCCAGATTCACTCGATTGAGCGCCGGTCGCGCCCCTCGGATTTGGGGCGTGACACTGCGGTCGAAATTTGGTCTGGGTTTTTGATAGTTTTGTTGGGATGGTGGTGAGTAGTAATATGCTGGCTGGGTATTGTAAGTATGGTAAGCGGTGGCGGGATGTGGATATATGAGAGGTGAAGGCTGATATGTGGGTGGAGGTGTTTGGTATGTGAGAGGAGATTTCGGACTTTGGGCTACCATCACGACCCCTACTTCCTTTTTCCTGGATATGCCTCCTAACTGCAAGGCCTTGTTGGTAGCTTGTAATGCCTCAAAATTGGTTACCATCCAGCTTTTAATTCTTCTTCTATTCTTTATCCTAATTTGATGATGCCGGAGAATTTATGATTTTCAATAACCATTAACCTCTCATAATATTGCGGATCCTGGGCCCGGACAAAGAATTTGTTCATTTGTTCTTCTTCCAATGCTGGCCTTACTTTCGCAGCTTCTAATCTCCACCGAGTAGCATACTTGCGGAAAGTCTCTGTTGGCTTCTTCTTAGAATTCAGGATATAGAAGACATCAGGTGCATTCTCCGTATTAAATCTGAATCGATCCATGAAATCTGACGCCATGCTTACCCAGTTAATCCACTTCTTTGGATTTTGGCTGATATACCAAGATAGGGCAGGGCGTCTTCGGTGAGGCTCCTCATGAGTAACTTCGTGCGGATTCTTTCATGTTTACCGACCCCTACGAGCTTGTCGCAATATATCCTCAGATTCACCTTTGGATCACCTGTTTCGTCGAACATTTCGAACTTGGGAGGTTTGTAGCCCTCTGGCAGTTCTACGTCCGGCTGAATACACAAATCTTCATAGTTTAAACCTTCAATTCCTTTACCCCCTTCAATGCCTTAGACTCGACTTGTAAGCTTCTTAATTTCCTCCGCCATATTCTTGATGAGCATGTCCTTCTCGGTGGATTCTGGTGTGTATGGGGTCTGTTGTGAAGTGTGGGGTAAGGTTTCTACCTATATGGGGTTGCTTTGGTGGATTCCAGGGATTTGGGTGTAGTGGTGATCATTGGTTGAGTTCTCGGGATCAGGGGTAGGCTATGGTGTGTTTTGAGGAGTGTGTTAGGTGGTAGTTTGTGGGTACTGGGTTGGATGATGTTGGTGCTAAGGAGGAGTTGGTACTGGTGGAAGATTAGGATTTTGGGGAGGCGTAGCGTATTGATGAGGTGCGGGAGGATTTTGCGGGTGCTGGTTTTGTGTGTTTTGAGGAGGTGTTGGGTTTTGGACATTTTGTTGGTTGATGTATGGGAAATTCAAGGTGAGGGAAAGGTTGCCAAGTTACGAACCTACTCAAGTTCCCCTTGTAACTCTAGTATCTTTTGCTCTAACCGCAGAACCAAGTCATGTTGTGTCGGAGTACTCCGACCGTCCGAAGTCTCAACATTATCTACATGTGTTGCGTTGTCTTTCCTGATACCACTCATATCGTTCATCTTAGCTTTCCCCTTGCTTTTAGAATCACTTGGAGGAGGAGGAGGTGGAGGACCTCTAGATCTGGTATGATACGCCGATGATGCCAGTATGTACGAACCAACCCTAGGGGATGGGAATAATCAAAACAGAGAAAAGCAAAAACGTAAGCAAGTCAGTAGGGAGTTTTGAAAGGATATTTGCAGTGTATAAACACGTATTACAGAATTATAAATTCACGTCCTAATTTGGGGGACCTCATTGTGCCCGAGGTAGGCCTAACAACATACAGATTTGGAGAAAACTCAATGCCAATAATTGCATAATTGCATAATTTCATTAATATGATAAATAGACCAAATCTCTGCTAAAATGAAAATAATTATAAAGAGTTACTAGTGGCATTTCCTTATTACAATCGAATTCTAAAACAAATCTAGAAAACAAGTAAATATCAATCCTAATCTACTCGGTCCTAGAGGGACCTTCTCCAAGCTTGGCCTTCTTAGCCCTATCGATCAGATTCCCCAGGTCGCGTATGTCCAACAACAGATATGCCCTCTCTAGATATCCTCCTTCATTTCCCTCTACGTTCTGACAATCCACAACCCTTTTCCTCATCTACCCCTCAAGCTCCATCAAACCCTGCTCTAAATAGTCCAACCTCTCTATTGATTTGGTAGCGATTCCTCTCCATTCATTGATTGCTTCCATGTCCACTTTGTGTTGTTCTAAATGTTTGGCCTCAAATTCGAAAATCCGCAACCTCCTGTACTTGACTTGCGCCTTAGATCAATCCCTGGCTTGACTTCTCCTGCTATGTCATCGACCAACCATTACGGGTAGAAATACACATGGCCGACATGATACCAATCTGGCTCAATAGTATCCTTTTCTACAGTGATCTTTTGATGCCACATGTGTTGTGCCTCGCACTTAAATGGGATGGATTACCCTAGATGTATGCTTTGTAATGAACTATCTTGGAGACTCGTGGTATGACCTGTTTCCTCCCATCTTGCCTCATGACTTTGATAGGAGCATAAAGATAGATGCCCCTTAATCCGATTAGCGCTAGATGAGGAACATCTATTGACCTGATGATGAATTCACTACTAGGGAACCACTCGAACATCCAATGGACCTTGTCGTCAGTAAAATTGCTAAAGAAGTGTACCCAGCCCACATCGTTTCCCAGTTGTGCAAACCTGTTTGGGATAAAAGTCATTCTCTTCGGATGGTGAAAAGCTATGTGGTCATTCCATGGTCGCTGCAGAAATTCTTGACGGTATTGTCCTCTTTAAAGGTGTTCTAACAGCCATATTTGCAGCAACAGATTGCAACCCTCAAAATACCTATATCCTTTCTTGTAACGGTCTAAGGCTCGGTACATCTCAGCCACGATCATCGGGACAATAGTGTAAGTCTGTCCCTCAATTCCTTCCATTAGGGTCTTAGTGACCATAGCTAAGTGTGTGTGGATCCTTTCTCCTTGTATTGGGAATACCAACATCCCCAGAAAATATATAATAAACATAAAAACTCGGCGGTGAGTCCAACCTAGAGAAGTGATGGAAAACTCATCATGATAAAGGCGGTAAGACTTGCTGTGCCCATAACGCTCGTAAAGGCAGTCGAAGAGTATGTAAGACTTCTTCAGGCAGACTAACTCATCATTCCTTCTGAAACCCATTATTTTCAGAAAAGCCTTGAGAAGTACGATTTTCCGGTCCCAAAAGACCAGGGCTATCCCAAGGAAGCCCAACAAAGCCTCATATTTCCCTTATAAGGGGAGTTATTTCTATGTCACAGAAACGAAAAACAACCCTCTTCTCATCCCAGAACATAGTAGCGGCCTCAATCAGTAAATTGTTTGGTTGAATGTCTAGCAAGATGGTAAATTCCCGAGAACTCTTTTCATATGGTTTTTGTCGCTTGGCAAGAGACTTTCACAGCAATATAGCTACAAAGGTGGGATACTTCGAACCATGCCGAACCTGGGGACTTCGTGCCTCATTTCTGCAAAACAAATAAAGTTAGCCTTTCCCCCTCCAAATTCAACTATTTACACATTAATGATTAGCATATCAGCATATTTTCTCCAAATAATGCACATATCATGGTTATACCCGTTGGGATTATGGAAATCCCGGTGGGATTTGGACAAGTTTTGTCTTAGAGAGTTATTACGCGGATAGAATTGTAACCTATACTATGTTTAGACATGTTGCATGTACAGTTAATATCAGAATGGGGTTTCTAGAAGAGTGTAGACCCGTACCCTCAAGTGGACAACTTGAGAGGGAAAGGCACTAAACCAGCGATTGCACCGCTGATCGACTAGTTTTACCACAAATAAGCCTTTCCAAATTTAAAAGGGTGATTTTAGGAAGAGCGCGAACACTCATCAAGTGCCGCTATGGTATTAATTACGCACGAGTTGAATATGATGTGGAGTATGCTTTATGTAAAGATAAAATAACATGTTGTCAAGGATTTTCCATGATGAAGACAAGAAATGCAGTATTAAATGAAACGTAAAGACATAAAAGAAAGAAAAACAGGGAAGAAGTTAGTTCACGTAATGTGAAAGAATTGTAATAAAGCAAGTAAAGGGGTAAGGAAAATGAGAGACATGATACAACAAATTTAAAAGGTTTGGAGCAAGTGAACATGACGAGGAAATAAGGAAAAACACACATTGTAACCAAATTAAGCAAAGATTTGCATACGAGTTCACATAAAAGGGAAATAGGGAAGAGGGTGTGTATGTAGAAATAAAAGGGAAGATGGGAGAGGGATATTCAGGTAATAGCAAAATAATAGAGGCACACTTATCATAGGAGACTAATTCATATAAACCAAGTTCGTAATGGTAAGAGCCTAAAATATATCCCCAGCAGAGTCGCCATGATGCCGCGCCCCTTTTTCTCGCGAAATCGAGTTTTGACACGTGACAACTCTTTTAAGGAAGGGTGTTAAAAGAGAGCCGCCACCTAACGGGTTTGAGGTGCAAATAACTCAGGTTTAACACGTTTGCGTCACCAAAGATCGGGTAAGGGCTCAAATTACCTCAAGGAGAAGGTGTTAGGCACTCCTCGAGATCCACAACTGTGGGTCCCGGCCGAACTCAAATTATATGAATTAGTCTAAGCAAAAAGAGAAAGGACAAAATTAGGTAAATAAACAAATGATTGATTTAAAATAAAGATGGGGGGCCCTAAGTTTTTTAGCCTAAAGGATCACCCGGTGCAACATAAATAATACTTCGTAACTCCCTCGTGGTAGGGTGTTACTAATATTATTGAGCGGGCACAAACTATCATCTTCTGCAACCCGATTACTATCTTTAAGTTGTTTACCTAAAGCGCACTAGTTGATTTTAAATCGTACCCTATGCGTGCACTGCCCGTCCCACACCTATGGTCTAGGAGGCATTTGGACCTCTATCTCGGGGTGGTTCTAGACTTCACTGAGGTTGCTCAAAAAGGATAAAACTAGGCGACACACAAAAACAATTTGGACTTTCATGTATAAGCAAATAAGGGCTCAAGTTGGCCTCCGCACTTAGACAACAAATGCACGCAAACTAATTAACATTGACAGTTGCAGATTTTAAACAAGTTAAGGCTGTAGAATCCTATAGGAAGGATCTCTATGTGATTCTGGATTTTAATAAGCAGGCAGTTTCTTATGTAAACGCCATTTTCCTTAACACGGTTTCTAAAAGCCTATGCAGTTGCCTACTGATTGCGAGTATAAGAGATTAAGCCTATAGGCATGATGTCTAGGTGAATCGTGCAGTAACTAACAACGGTAATCACATAACTACTTAATCGAGTCCTATAGGCATGGTTTCTAATAATGATAATTAGCACAATGTTGAATGCACTTGAAAGGAGCGAGCAAGACAATAATTAAGACTAATTTTAGACCCTATAGGTATGATTTCTATAGTTATAATTGGGACTGATTTTTTTAGATCCTGTAGGCATGGCATATAAATTTGTAGATTAGGTAGCATGTAAATCAACATAATCCTATATAGCCTAATGCATGTGCACATTGAAAGATTAGCCACTTAACCTCCTATAGGCATGGTTTCTAACTGGTAAAAGCAAACCACATTTGAACCAAATAGAGAACCTATAGGCAGGATTTCTAATACATAATAACTGAACACATTTGAGCATAGTAACACATTTGAGCTAAGTGGATAACCTATAGGCAGGATTTCTACCCCTTTCAATGCAAGTGTTAAGCTAAACTCCTTTTCCCAATTTTACTAATACCCCAAATGTTATTACAAGAATTATTAAAGACACAAAATGAATGAAATAAATTACAAAGTATAATAACTATAGGGAGACTACAGCAGGCCTAAAGACATAACCATCCAGGCCAGGCCTTCATTCTCATGGCTCACAACAGCCCAAAAATTACATCTTCATTGGCATAAGGTAGCCATAAATCAATTGATTCACCCAGTAGGTGGGAAACAGAGTTGAGCATATAGAACCAAGACCCTAGTGTGTTAGAGTTTCCAAGGGCTTCAAGAACCCAGGGTGGTGCTCACACTAGGGAGGTTAATATGAGAGATTCAGAGAATAACTAGGGACCAAGTCCTAGTGTGTCAGAATTCACAAGGGTCTCAAATGAACCATGAGCAGTGCTCACACTAGAGAGGCCAATGGACAGAACCTAAGTAGCCTTGGCTTTCATCCGGCTAAGAAATAAGAACTCAAAGAGACCAAGTAGTAAAGGAATAGAATGAGGTTAAAGGACAACACTGAAGGATACAAACAAGATCAAATTAAGCACATAAAAAATAGGTAATAGAACATGCTTGGGTTTTAAGAACATATTTTAGCAAAGTATCAAAAGAATAAATTCAACACATGATGCACATGTCACTAAACAGGTTTGCAAGATTGATGTACACAGACTTATAGTAAAAAAAAAGGTTTAGATTATGCTAAGTGTAGAATGCTAGTGTCACAGGAAGGAATCATATCAATTGGAAACAGAACCTAACAAGCTGAGAACTAATTAGGGCAATTACTGGAGAAGTCAAGACATAATGAAAACAGGATCACAACAGGCTACATGTTATCACAGCAAATTCATAAACATACTTAGGCTAGATACTTAGTGAATACACTCATATTGAGTTAACTAATCCATAGAAAGGGGATATGAGGGAATGTTCAAGTAGAAATTTTAAACAGTAGAGGGGTGGCTATCAATAATACATAGGCTAGGCAGGCTTTTAAAAAAAGAAATTAATCAACTCAAAGCAGCTCTGAACATGTCTCAAACCACAAGCGTAATGGAATTTTAGATTAGAAAGGCCTAGAATTGAAGTAGGACAGTTAGAATTTCGTACGAGAACAACCCAGAAGCATAACAACAATCTTCAGAAGTGAAAACACATGGTATTGTTAGGTAAGTATAAATGAAATGACAAAGGTTTAGTAACTCACCAATTAAGCAAAAATAAGAAAAGAACGGAAGTCCACAACGTTATGAATATTAACTAAAGAACAAGAACTCAGAATCTCTGACCTTGGCTTTCATCCGGCCAGGAACCAAAGTGCAGAACAAGATTATTAAAGAGCAAAAAGCATACAACTTTAATTTTTTAGTAATTTTTCTTAATGATTCAAGACTGTTTCAAAGGGGAATGGGGAGGGGTTTATATAGTGTAGAAATTGAACACAAAAACATGAAAAATCATCAGCCAAACAAAGCAATCGAAATCAGTAAGGAAAAGAGAAAATTTCAAAACCCTAATTTTAGGTAAAGTACACAAATCGGCAGAAATCTAAAATATATAAAAAGGTAAAAATCAAATGCTGCGTAAATAAGATGAACATAGAGAGAAATACCATTTAAAATCAAAGAATCGAACCAGATTTGGTTCGATTTAAAGGAATCTGAAACCCTAATTTTAGGGTAAGTAAGAATCACAGAGATATACGGAGATTCATACCATAAAAAAACAAGAATGAACATAGACGGAAAAGGTCAAGAAACTGAACCAGCTTTGGTTCGATGTTGATGAGATCCGCTTGCCATGTTTAGGCAAGCGGTATATAGAAGGTTCCAGTAAGGGAGGAGGGAGGAGTCGAATATGGCAAGGAATAGCCATGTAATCCCATGTCCGATGGGATTAGGAGAGAAATTTGGGGGGAAGACGACTGGAGTTTGGGAAGAGAGAAGGGGGGAGGTTTGAGAGCGTTCAAAGGCGGCGGACGGTGAGGAATGGTAGGGTTAGGGTGGTGTTTGGTTAATTAAAAGGGTAGGAGTAATATGAGTCGTTGATCTTAGAGATCAACAACCACAATTAGTTAGGAATTCTGGGTCGGGTTAGTTTAATTGGTTGGGATGGGGGTTATTTGGTTTGGGCTCAGGTGTTATTGGACTGGGTAGTTTAGGTTCGAAACTAGGGTGAATTTAGGGCTAGATTTTAAATACCCAATGTTTAATAAAAGTAATTAATAAATACCAAAAATATCATTTGTGCACTAAAATAATTAAAAATAATTACTTAACATTATAAAAATATAAAAAATTATTTTCTGCATAAATAATATAATTATATATGCATATGGGCTATTATTGCAAAATGTGCAATTAGCCTTAAAGATTACAAATGTAATTATAAGAAATACACTGAAAATACTTAAAACCTCATATTGGTATAAATGATAAGTTTAGATGATTGAATCATCACAAAAATAATTTGGAGGATAATTATTGGATATTTCTAAAATAAAATGCAGAAATAAATTGATTTAAAGCCTTAAAAATTATGAAAAGTACTTGTGTATGCTTGTAAATCAAAATGATGATGTGTATGCACTATTTTGAAAGTATATATATATATATATATACTTTCAAAATAGTGCATACACATCATCATTTTGATTTACAAGCATACNTATATATATATATATATATATATATATATATATATATATATATATATATATATATATGAAGGAAAAATTGGGTATCAACACATATCCTAGTACATATACAAGTGCGGGGATCCAGCTAAAAATAATCTAAAAAATAAAAATATCTCAAAATCATGAGAAATTTTGTGGAATACTTACGTATAGCTTGTAAAGTGTTGATTTCCTTTTTATTCCCAAGTTGTAAATAAGCAAATGATTGATTTTTTAGATAAGGTATACTATATATTTTTTCCAGATTTACCCTAGTTTTGATTCTGATTTTGAGAATCAAATTGTATCTCGTCTCGAATTTTTCATTTGTCGTGATCAAAGTACCTAAAATTCTTTGATCAAATCGGGTATGAATTTCATACCCACACCCATACTAGTATCGTGTCGACAAGGGTGCGACACCTAAACTGCCGTGTTGGAGCAACTTAGGTGACACTTATCCCAAAGATAAAAAATCTAGCTTCTATAAAGGATTACTATACCCTGTTGCACCATATTGTAAAAGATAATCTCTAAGATTTTAACAAAGAGATTACAGATGGTCATATAAATCTTTGTGGATAGTTGCCAATCAACATTTCTACCCGGGAGGATTATTAAGGACAATATAATACTTAGTCATGAATTAGTCAAAGGCTATGGGAGAAAATGTATTTCACCATGATGTATGATGAAATTAGATTTGCAAAAGGTTTATGACTCCCTTGAAAGCCTGTTCTTAGAACGGATTTTGAGTAGTATGGCATTTCTTGATATTTTTCTGAGGATTATGATGTGTGTGCAAAATGTCTTTTATTCAATACTACTTAATAGCAAGCCAACATAACCATTTCAAGCAAGGAGGAGGCCAAGGCCAGGGGATCACTTTTCTTTTGGCTTAGCCATAGAGTACTTGACTAGAATCTTGAAGGGCCTAAGACAAATACTGGATTTCAACTATCACTCAAGATGTTATAAGATGCATATAGTGCAACTAGGCTTTGCTAATGATTTTCTCTTGTTTTGCAGGAGTGATTTAATTTCAGCGAAACTATTGTATGAGTACATCCTCGAATTTTCTCAGGATTCAGGACTTTCTCTGAACAAAGCCAAGAGCTTTATATTCTTTAGAGGAATACCAGAAGCTGCACAATAAGCTATTCTGCATAATGTGGTATTTTTTTAAAGGTGGGCCGCGTGTAAAATACCTAGGGGTTCCTTTTAGCACAAAGAGGTTGTCAGTGGTACAATGTCAACACCTCTAAATTTATTTCTTATGCTGGGAGGTTACAACTTATTAAAAGCATCTTATTTTTATGCAAACCCTTTGGTTCCAAATCTTTATTCTACCTAAAAAGATTTTACACTTGGTAGAAACTCTGTGTAGAAGATATATTTGGACGGGTGGTAATGAATTGAGCATAAAAGCACTGCTATCATGGGAAAAAGTGTGTAAGCCAAAATCAGTTGAAGGATTTAACATAATTGATATCTGTATATGCAAATCAATCTGTAAGCATTTTAGGAATCTATGCAAAAATAAGGATACATTGTGGATCCATTGAGTTCACATGTATTATGTCACCGATAAATTGTTACGGGATATTAATCCTACATAAGCTTCTTGGGTGGTAAAAAAGCTAATGAATGCAACGAAGACCTTTGAAACAACTGGATATAACTATGAAGATATAAGGAACATGCAACAATTATTAATTAAGAATATTTATAACAAGTTAAGAGGAGAGTTTCAAAATGTTGGTCGGAAGAGAATGGTGTATAACATCTATGGCTGTCCTAAATGGATTTTTGTGCTACAATTGGTGGCTCGTGGAAGGCTATTCACAAAGGAGAGATTGTCAAATGGGGTGTCGTTCAGGATCTAATATGCCTTTTATGTGATGGTGAAGATGAATCTATAGAGTACTTATTTTTAAGTGTGCTTGCTTTGCTGAATTATGAAGTAGACTACTCAAATGGCAGGGGATTCAAAGAGCACCAATGAGATGGGGTCATGAGCTCAACTAGAAAATCACAAATGCAAAAGGAAAAATAATATAAAAGCTGAAATCTACAAGATGGTGATGGCTGGGAGTGTCTATTACTTTTGGCAGGAGAGGAACCAAAGAATCTTTCAAGAAAAACATAGAAGTATTGATGTTACGAGCAAGCTAATTATCCAAGACATCCATTTTAGAGGTAATTGTTATGCCAAGTTTGCTGGACAGTTGAGACTCTTGACATTTTACCTCTAGGGATATTAATGTAAAACTGTAAATGGGGGTGGGTGGGTGGAGGGAGAGGTAGTTGCTAGCAGTTGTAGGAAGTTAGGGTTGTTCAGCTTTCTTTTTTCGGATTTTGTTTTATTTGTACATTTTTTTTCTCTTGTAAATAAAATGCATAATTACCAACAAATAATATCTAAGTAATATTAGAAAAATAAAAATAAAAATATTTGGATCTTCGAATAATAATGATGTCAATTAAGATGAAACGATAGATTTCTATCAAAATAAATCTTCAACATCTTTCTTCTTTGTTTTGTTCTTGGTTACTTTCTATCTTTTAAAAAAAGAATATTGAAACGAATTAATATCTTAAAACCTATTTAAACTATACCGATTTTGTGAGTTTCATACTTAAACTATTGGGGGATTTCATTACCCCCGAACTACAATGAACCCATAATAAAATACCCACCAAAGGAATATATGGCTGAGAAAGTTCTTTCAATTTCTAAAAAGAGCGTGGAAGCTTAAAAAATTAGTCCACGTGGAATGTAAAATAGCTGATTAGTCCAGAAAAATAATAATTCCTAATATTTTCTTATTATTAACTATATTTGTTTTATAAATTCCTTAATTCTATCTCTTTTTTCTCTTCTTTTCTTATTTCTTTCTTCTTAATCTTTTTCTTTTTTGAACGAACTCATCTCTTCTTCATCTTCCTTGACCCAAACTTAACTGGAATTGAATTTAATTACAGGTTTCATCATAAATTTCTTTATCCATTTCTCTTCTTTCGTTTTTCAAAATTATTGTACCTTTTTCTTCATTTTATTTTCTTTTCTTTGAAAACTCGGTAGCTTCTTAGGGATGAAAATAAAACCTTAACTTGGAATGAAAAGGTGTAAGTGAAATTCGACATTTATTCAATAGAAAATCCATATATTTTGGAAGAAAACCTTAAACACTAACTATAAATCTGGATGAATCTATAGTATCCCTTCCCAAACAGTACTTTTGCAACATAAAAAAGAAAGAAAATTATCAAACAAACCTGTGAAATCAGCCTTCACGGTTAATTTGATATCCAAGGAGAATAATTCATAAAGTGTATAATTAGATTTTGTATAATTTTTTGTTTCAAATAATAAAACTAAATTGTGATAATGGAAATTAATTCCACTTGGAGTGCCACTTGACAGACTTAAAAGGGGTTTGGGGCGCGTATAACTCAAGCATTACCTTATACTCTTTTAGGTGTTTTTAATATATAGGGGAGTATAGCTCAGGAAGTTTTGGGGACACCGAATAGTTTAAGTAGATAACTGACAAAAACGTAACAGTTTAGGGGGCGTTTAGGGTATTCACTCTATTGAAACCCATCATTAAGAAACTCCGAAGGAAGTACGATAGAATTAGAGATTGTCCACTATTCAAAAAGGAATTGTTAAATCTGAAAATTTAAAGAAACTGTACAGTTCATAAATACCTTTCTACTCACCAACACTGTAAACAAGAATGAGAGCTTCATTTGACAATCTATTTGAAGCTTCTAAACACAAGTACAGTGGCTACGTATGTGTCATCCTCCAATGAGAATCAAACCAATGGCTGTAATAATAAGTGTAGATGGAACTCCAAATTTCAGATGACTCCAGAATGACAGATTGTAGCCGAAGTGTTGAGCGCGACGAGCCTGCTCACACACTATTAAATTTGCTGCTGAGCCTAATAGTGAAAGGTTCCCTGCGACAGTGCTGACCCAGGCTAAGATGAGCCATGCTTTCTGCTCGCTAGCAGGAGATATTGCAGCTGCTGATGCAGCTACGCGTGCTCCAAGCAGCAACACTGAGACCCAGTAAAAACATGTCATTATAATCATAACAACCAAGATGCATGCATACAACAACTTGGATCAAGAACCAATGTTACGTTATCAGCAGCATTATCACTATTGAACAGTAAAAACTAGAGAGCTGTGCAACAATAAAGAATATCATGTTAGCTCAAAAAAGTGTACTTACAAAGTAAGTTACAAGGCAATATTTGGGCAGATTAACTACTAAATAGTGTTAATAGATCTTATATTGAAGTTCTATTGTCAAACATCCCAAAGTTCATCAGCTGGTTGTCTATTCATAAATTATTGAGGAAGCAGCAGAAGGCACTACACTCTTTTACAGAACTGAAGTTGCTGTGATTATTATTTTCTTTAGGTCGTACACGTCCTTTGTTTTCCTTCTCCTTCTATATTTTTTTTACTACTTCAAAGAAGTAAATTGAAAATTGATTCTTGAATCAGGATATTCTATGTTAGTATGATTTAACTCACAGTTAGACAAGAGAGTATGCTGACCGCTTGACTTGGGTTAATTGATTTATGTATTGTCAAGGTTCTCAACTAGACTAGTAACCAAAGGAGAATGAAAGACTTGTTTTTCAAGTGAACCTTTAGGTAAATATCAGTTCTCAACTATAGGCAATTAATCCCAGAAGAATAAGAGAAGAAATCAACTAACAAACCATGTTAGAAGTTTCATAGACATTGTCAATATGCTCATCTTATTCATTCTTTCTCTTTCACTTCTTTTGGGTTTTAATCTGTTTTTTTCTCTCCTTTCCTCCCTTTAGAATTTCACGGAGTATCATACTACTCAAACCTACTTTCTTGGTCTTGTAACTTCTGATATACTGAGATAGACTGGGTTGAAGAAAATGTCCATCCCATAACCCCTTAGCCACTTGTCTATATATTGGCGAAAAATTGTATCTCGTAAAGCATATAGTAGATGAAGAAATGAACTGAGAGCGTATGTAGAAACAAACACGTTTTTGCGGATAAAGGCTCAACAAGAAAGCAAGATACACACACACACACACACCAGTAGGTACATTTGAAGCGACATTTGACAGGACTAGTATGACCAGAGCAAGAACTGCTATTCCCGCAGCATGATCTATCTTGGAATATGGCTCCATAAGATCCCAAAGAGCACTTGGAATCCCAGTTTTGTTAAAGCCATCAACTGTGATGAACATACCACAGAAGAATATCAAGAGTGAATAGGAAACCTGTACAGTCGAATGAGCAGAATGAATAAGCTTGTATCTGGTGTATATGTTTAGTACATCAACATTTAACAGATGAAGAGGGAAAAAGCTAAATCAGTTACCTTTTCTAAGCATGGCTTTGCATCTTTGAAATCAAGAACGACGAGTACAAGTGCTGCAGTGATAGCAGTGCAAGACATATTCAGACCCATTAACAAAGCTATTAGCATCCCAATGGTAACCAGATAAACACATACTTTCCACAACATATTTTTCCATTTCTCCTTTTCGTCATAAGATGTGAAATTTTCGTCTTCATATTCATCAATTTTTGAAGACACATTCTCTTCTCTTTTCTGTACTGATCCATCATTCGGTCCTTCTTTCGAGGCATTTTGTATTTCACTTTCTCCAAAATTGCCACGATTTCTAAGTGTGTCAGCATGATTCCTAGGAGAGCTGCCGATAGTCATTGAATCCAAGGCATTGTTCAATTCTTGAGAATTCGAGGAATTGAGATGTGACATTGTTGCTGGAGAAAACCGATGGGTGACTACTTCTTCCTCAGGAACTATGTCTTCCACATCCTTCTGGACAGACAACACCTTCCAATACATACAAAGCAGCAGCAGGGCATTAACAACTACGCCAACAAGCAGTGCAGGAAGAATTCCAAATAAAAACTTCCCGAAAGATATCTTGCTTTGTACTGCTATGACTAAGTTCTGGGGATTCCCAATTGGAGTTGCCGATGATCCAATATTTGCACTTGAGGCTAGAGCTAATAAGAAAGGATGGGGTGGGAGATTTTGTTGCCTAGCTATTTTCAATACAAACTCGGTTAAAACAACACAAGAAGTATCATTGGTAAAGAAGGCGCTTGAAACGGCTGAAATCAAGCAGATTCGACAAAGTAAATCCTTGGCTCCTTGGCTCTTCCAAGCCAGCAATTTACCCAAATACTTAAACATGTCTGCTCTTTCTAGATAAACACTAACAACCATAGTCCCAAAGAGAAGGCCTAAAATTGGAAGATCAATAGCAGCATAGGCTTCATCTGGAGTCAAGACTTGAAAAAGGACCATGAGCATAGCCCCAAGGAGAGACCCTGCAGTTCTTCCAATAGGCATGAAAGGGACAGCAGGAAAAACTGCCAATACCCAAAAGATAGCAAAGGCAATTGAACCAAGAACCAGTTTAACAGTTGGTTCCATAGCCATTTTTTGTACCAAACTCCGATTGTCACAACATTATTAGTTGGCAGCTAGAAGAAGAATCAGAGCTGATGCGAGTTAGCTCTTTCTGTACAAGTTATGTAAAACACATCAACATCAAATGAATCACAAAATAACACAAAAAAGTTCTAACACTCAGAGCTCATTTTCTTTCACAGTTAGGATCTTAGACCATTCAATAGAATCAGAGTAAGTTCAGTTTCTTTCACAGCTCAAAAAGATCTATAAATTTGGTGAAGTCAAAATTCAAGAACAAAAATCTAGAAAGATTAGAAAACTCACTTTGACCAAAAAAGCAAGTGTACTTTCTGCTGAATCTTTAGCCAAAAAGGTTGTGGGATGCAAAAGAGTTCTTTGGCATTACTCCCTGTTGTTGTGCTTTGGATAACTGGATTTGAATATTTGGCAACAGTTGGAAAAGGGGACTAAGTATGGTTTTCAGTAAAATACACACCGACTATACGTCACCAGTATTCACATGATTATTCGTTATAATGGTTATTTATGAATCAATCTGCTGAGAACTGATTATTGACAGCCACAGGGATCTATTATTCAGCTTCAGCAATTATTGTTTGGAAAAAAAGAAAAACTATTTGTCATGCAATTAGTTAAAAGAGTGTTTAGTTTGCTTAATCATGTATTATGATATTTCATTGTAATATGTTACTGTTTCTTGACTTGTTTGCTTTTATTTTAACTTATCCCCAAACCCACCACGCCATCACACCACTTACTAAAAGGGAAAAGAAAATTGGAAAATGAAACTCGTTTGTCCGTTCAAATATTTTTCTTTTTGAATTTTTTCCAAAACTTGTTTGGTTATACATTAGACTGAATTTTAAAAAATATTTTTGAAGATAAGTTTCCGAATTGAAAGAGTTGTAAAATTTCATTTCGCCTTACAAAACCATAATATTTTATCAAGTAAAATACATGTCCAAGTATAATTCGTATTGGGTGAAATTGGTTGGTTACATGTGGTTGAATAGCGAGGTGACGCATTGAACCGAGAATAGACAGAAGTTGAATTGGTAAATAATTGACATCGATTACAAGGTACATAACCGATACAGAGTGAATCCTGAAGGAAGCATAACTAATGGCAAAGATTCGGAGGCTTGACATCGGATAACATTAAATGAGCAGTTGTTATAGAGAATATTTGCATTCATATGCACCCACCAATGACACTTTTTTACTCTCGTGAAAAGCTTGATTTTAGGATTTTGTCTCCCTAGGAATAGCTATAAATACCAGATTGGCAACTCTGGTAAGGCGAAGAGAGATTCTGCACACAAAAGTTATAATATACTGTTTCAAGCTCAATCAAAAGAATTTTAATCATTGTTTTATCATTGTTACTGTTGTTGCTCTAGCGAAGACCGAGATTAGAATCATGCTTGCTATCTTCCTTTTGATTTAAATCGCTAATCCTATCTTTGTTGTATTTCTTTATTCTTTTTGGTCAGATCAATTCGTTTATCTATAAACTACGTTACAAATTCAATTGTACCGTTTTATGGGTAAACAGTTTAGCGCCGACTGTGGAGCATAGACAACTACGTAATCACTTTGATCCATTCGTTTATTACTAACAATTTTTGTTTTTTTCCTTAGTAAAAATCAGATATGGCAGCTAACGATGTCAACAACACGCATAAAGTTGAGGCACGCGTTGAAATTAAGAATTGTCCCAGCGTTATGACTTAATTAGCGGGACCCGCAATGAAGGGAGCGAGACAACCCCAGTTCGCGAAGGTCAATAACCTCGACATGTCCGGAACCAACTCCTGATGATGCGGAGGAAGAATATGTCGTAGAGACGGTCAAACTCCTGAGGGAACAACAGAGAGCAATCATGGATCACCTCTCAAGGCAGGATCGGGTGATGACAGAATTAAAACAACCGTTGTCAGGTGCTTCCAATAATGCAAACGGAAAGGGTCCAATTCCTCCTAGTGTTCCTGCAAATCAAACGGCTCATAGAACCGATAACAACACCCCATGGGGAGAAGTCAGTTTTGACGACGTCGGAGGGACCGGAAGTGGATCTAGGAACAACAAAGAGAGTGATCCTTTCAAAACCGAGATCATAAGATTCACGAGAGAAACGAATGAATGGATCAGAATGCAAAGGAATTTCACGCTCGGATATATCAAATTCCGGGTGCACCACCAGTGCTAAGGGGTCCAGATTCAAAAAAGTACACGCAGTTGGCGTTTAATCCAAGTAAAACATCATAGTTAATTCCAAATAGATTCTAGATTCCAGACATACCGAAGTATGATAGGACATCGTATCCACAGGAGCACATCACAACATACACCACGGTATTAAAAGGAAATGATTTGGCTCAATATGAGATCGAGTCGGTTCTATTGAAAAAGTTTGATGAAACCCTCACGAAAGGGGGCCCTGACGTGGTACTACCTCTTACCCGAGCATTCAATTGATTATTTTGAAATGCTTGCAGATTCGTTCATTAAGGACCATGCTGGAGCAAGAAAGGTTCGAACATATTCAGAATTTTACAGGGTGAGTCCCAACTACTACGAGAATTTGTGACCCGGTTCTAGAAGGAAAGGATGCTGCTATCAGCGATTTTGGACGAGTGAGTGATCGGTTCCAAACCTACACCACAATTGAGTAGCGAGGACGGTCGATGCAGTTTTACCCAACAAGGTCGGGATCGATTTCCACAGAGAGTTAATTGATTTGGAGTTAGGTATCTAACTAAATCTAGATGCGTGTTTTATTCCTAATTGCACTTCCAGACATGATTATGATGGTTATACTTCTACTTCTATTTCTATTGTATGCTAAGATTAAAGCTAAGTACAGTATTTTTGGTGATAGTTTTCAAGTGTTTAAAAGGACTAGGGTAATGACTTCCGCCTAGGTGGATACTTAACGGGTATCAAGAATCTAGAGCAAGCTTGTTTTGATTGGGGTCGTAATATAACCATCACACACAAGTACTCACTCTATACCTCTCGCTAGCTTGAGTGACTTTGCCCAATTTGGCTTTCTCAAGTCCAAATGGGTGCTCATGCAATACAAGTGATATTAGCTCAAGTAGGGTATTACTATCTCTAGGTTTAATCTTTTAATTGGGGCTATCAATTTCTTGAGTTCACCCCAATTCCTTGTTAGCCTAGTTCTCCTAGACTTAGTCCCTCTTTCTCAAGAAGAGACTAAGTCATAAAGGCATGAATCAGTGTTTGCAACCACTAATTCTTCAATTCTAGCAAGAATTAGGCTAAATATCACTAACCCATAAACATTCAAGCCCTAAAATTCAAGACCCATTAAATACCCATACTATGGTTGGGTCACAACCCTAGCCATGGGTATAGCTACTCATAATAATAGCAGAAATCAAAGATAAAGAGGAGATATAATCCATAATATTAAAGTAAAAGATGAAAATCTAATGTTTGAAGGTAAATCTTGTACAAAATTTCCCAAAAGGGAAAACCTAGCCGTCTCACGTACTCAGTGTTGACCCAAGTCACTGTATAGTTTTGAAGATTGACAAATGTCTGACCAGTTGAACCAGGTCCATCGGAGCACACATACTAGACCTGAAACGTTAGCACATGAATCGTATACGCATAGGAGATGAATGTGATTGTGAAGTATCAATGAACAAAGAGAGTGTCTCTTAATGTGAAAAGGTTGCAAATTGATAAGAGAATAGAAATTGAATTCAGCAAGGACAGTAACGAAGGAAGAAAGTTGAGTTTAATACGAACTCTTTCTCCCAAGAAGACTTGTACCAGAGCTGAACGACAAACTCAACAACTGACTCTATAAATAATTGAAGTATCCTTGCTTGAATGACCAGTGCACAAAAGCAGAAATTTATCAAGAATTGAAAGCAAAATTCCCAGACATTTTGCAAGCAGAATTACTGTGCGATACAAACGCTACAGACCAGCTAGAAGAACCGGTTCCATCTATTTGTCATTGAGTCTAGTTGGTTGTAGTAGGCGATTTAATATTGTATCTTTTTAGCTTTCATAGAAGCAACTGTAATAGGTACACATTGTTCAAGTTAGTGTTAACTTGAAGCTTGTAGAAATTAGCTAGAGACTAGTTACTACGAAAGGATTAGAGTTAGTCCTAGGATTACAAAAGAGTTTATTTTGTAAGTCCGTTTGTCTTAGAGTATTAGTGAAGAGTTTGAGCAAATCTTACTGAGGAGTAGGTCGTGGTTTTTTCACCTTTTGAGCCAGGTGTTTTCCACGTAAAAATCTCTGTGTTTTTACTTTACTGCTTTTATTATTCCGCAACAGTAGAAGTTGGAACACCAAGAAGAACCAGGTTCTTCTAGAGAGACAGCACTCAAAAAATTGGATACCACACAAATTAACCTATCTCCTTGTGTGATATTGACGTCTAAAACATCAATTGGTATCAGAGCAGGTTATACTTGAAAGGTTAACTCCTTGGAGAAGATCAAGATGAGTGCACCATCTGGAAACTGGGAGGGTCAATCAACTACAAGGCCACCACTCTTTAATGGCCAATATTACTCTTGGTGGAAAAACAAGATGAAAGACCACCTGATTGGAGAAGACTATGAACTCTGGGACATAGTCACTGATGGTCCTCTATCTACCATGATGAAGACTGCTGAAGGTATAGATGTACCAATGATTAGAGCTGACTGCACTGCTGAGGATCTGAAGAAATGGGAGAAGAATGCAAAGGCCAAAAAGTGGCTAGTGCGTGGACTAGGTCCAGACGAGTACAACAGAATCCAAAGCTGCACCACTGCCAAAGAGATTTGGGATACCTTGCAAGTAGCCCATGAAGGAACACCTCAGGTAAAAAGGTCAAGAGGTACTCTACTATACTCTCAGTATGAAAACTTCACTATGAAAGAAGGAGAGACTATCCAAGAGATGTACACAAGGTTCACAACCTTGACTAATGAACTAAAGTCTCTTGGAAGAGTTATTTTTGAAGAGGACAGGGTTGAGAAGATCCTGACAAGGGTCTTGCCTATTTCCTGGGAAAGCAAAATCACTGCTATCCAGGAATCCAAAAATATGGCAACCCTGAGATTGGATGAGCTGATTGGAAACCTCACTGCCTATGAACTCAGAAGGTAGACAATGAAGATGGATGGTTCAAAGAAGGAGAGGAGTCTAGCACTAAGAATCACTGAGGGAGAAGATCTGGAGGAAGATGAGATGTCCATGATTACCAAAGAATTCAGAAACTTTCTCATGAGGAACAAGGGCATCTCTAGAGGAGGAAACTACAACAAAGCAAAAGCTCCAGAAAGGACAACCAACCAGGGATGCTACAAATATGGTAAGACTGACCATCTCATCAAAAACTGTCCTCAGCGGGAAGTAGAATGGAAAAAGGAGAGATATGAAAGAAGGAACAGGTCCAACCCAAGAAAACCACAACAAAAGCTATGGTTGCTGCTTGGGGGGAAAGTTCAGATGAAGAATCAGAAGATGGTGAGAATGAAGATCAAGCGCTCATAGCAATTGGAGAATCTGATGAGGAATCACATGAAGAACCAGAGGTTCAAGTGAGAGGAGGCAGCCAAATTTGGTATTTGGATAGTGGCTGCTCAAAGCATATGACAGGGAACATGGAACAGTTCCTTTCACTTGAAAGTCTCAAAGGAGGAAATGTCTCCTTTGGAAACGGAAAGAAATGTGAAATTATTGGGGTTGGTAAGGTAGGTAAGGATGACACACGATCCATTGAAAATGTGTATATGATAGATGGCTTGAAATACAGCCTGATCAGTGTATCACAACTGTGTGACAGAGGTAACCTGGTCGCCTTTACTTCCACATAATGTTTTGTGATTAACCTGCTTACTGACAATATTGTTTTGCAGGGAAAAAGAATGAATAACATCTATGTCATAGACTTGTCCACACTGTCTGAAAATGAACTCACTTGCCTAAGTGTGTTGGATAGTGATCCCCTCCTGTGGCACAAAATACTTGGTCACGCAAGTCTAAATCAGCTAAACAAACTAGTCTCTAAAGACTTAGTGGTAGGGCTTCCTAACATTAAGTTCAAGGAAGACAAAGTTTGTGAGGCATGTGCCAGGGGGAAGCAGGTAAGATCTTCTTTCAAAAGTAAGAAAATAGTCAGTACCACCTGGACGTTGGAACTGGTTCATATGAATCTGTGTGGTCCTATGAGAACTCTGAGCAGAGGTGGTAAGGCGATATGTGATGGTGCTAGTTGATGATTATTCAAGGTTCACTTGTACCTTATTCCTGGAATCTAAGGATGAAGCATTTGATATGTTCACCTCATTTGTCAAGAAAACTCAAAATCAATTAGGACATCAACTAGCATCAATAAGATCTGACCATGGTACTGAATTTGAGAATGCTAAGTTTGCTGAGTTCTGTGATGAACATGGTGTCAATCATAACTTTTATGCTCCTAGAACCCCACAGCAAAATGGGGTTGTTGAAAGGAAAAACAGAACTCTTGAAGACATGGCAAAAACCATGCTTCTATCTAGAAAACTACCTCACAGCTTCTGGGCTGAAGCAACAAACACTTCTTGTTACATAATCAATAGATGCATGACTAGACCTCTGGTAGAGAAAAATCCCTATGAATTACTTAAAGGGAGAAAGACCAACATATCCCACCTTAGGGCTTTTGGATGCAAATTTTTTGTGCATAATAATGGCAAAGATTCCCTAGGAAAATTTGTTCCTAGAAGTGATGAGGGAGTATTCTTAGGATATTCATCACATGGAAAAGCTTATAAAGTGTATAATAAAAGAACTATGTGTGTAGAAGAAAGTGTACATGTTGTCTTTGATGAAACTAACACTCTTGCTGAGAGATAGGAAGCAGAAGATGAGGAGCTTGGACTCGTGAGAAGTAGTGAAAACATTGAAGAAAACAAGGAAGATGGAACAGGTGATGGACTAGGTACAACTACCCCAAGCAACATGACAGGGGGAATTCAACATATGCAACCTGACCCTGATCCTACTCCACAGCAACAAAACACCATGAAATTGTCTAGGAATGAATAGCTGGTACTCAAACCACACAGATATCAGAGTTCTCACCCTCTTGAGAACATCATAACAGATTTGACATCCGGAATCAAAACAAGATCATCCTTGAAAAATCTGTGTGCGTTTGATGCCTTTCTATCCATGATCGAACCAAAGAACATTGGGGAAGCCCTACAAGATGCTGATTGGGTAAATGCCATGCAAGAAGAGCTGAATCAGTTTGAAAGAAGTCAAGTATGGCACTTGGTACCCAGGCCACTAGACAGATCAGTGATTGGCACCAAGTGGGTCTTCAGGAACAAGCTCGATGATGATGGAATTTTTACAAGAAATAAGGCAAGACTAGTTGTTCAAGGGTATATTCAAGAAGAGGGAATTGACTATGATGAGACCTTTGACCCTGTGGCAAGACTGGAGGCAATTAGACTTCTTATAGCATTTGCTGCACACATGGAATTCACGCTTCATCAGATGGATATTAAAAGTGCCTTTCTTAATGGCTATCTGAAGGAAGATGTATTTGTCAAGCAGCCTCCAGGTTTTGAAAGCAAGGAGTCTCCTGACCACGTATACAAACTCGACAAGGCTCTGTATGGTCTCAAACAAGAACCAAGAATATGGTACGAACGATTATCAATNAAATGGAACAATGATCCACCAACAAAAGTATGTGAAAGAATTGCTCAAGAAGTTTAAAATGGAAGACTCAAAGGAAATAGACACTCCCATAGCCACAACTACAAAATTGGATGTGGATGAACCTGGTTCATCCGTTGATCAGAAGCTGCACAGAGGGATGATTGGGTCTCTATTTTATCTCACTGCCAGCAGACCTGATATTGTGTTTAGCTTGGGACTGTGTGCTAGGTTTCAGGCAAATCCAAAGGAGTCCCACCTCACTGCAGTGAAGAGAATTTTGAGATATTTGAAAGGCACCACTGATTTGTGCCTTTAGTATCCTAAAGGTAGTAATTTCGACCTTGAAGGATATGCTGATGCTGATTATGCAGGTTTCCTGGTTGACATGAAGAGTATTTCAGGCATGACTCACTTTTTGGTCTCCTGCCTTGTGTCTTGGGCCACCAAGAAACAGAATTCAGTAGCTTTGTCTACTGCTGAGGCTGAATACGTGGCTGCAGCCTCTTGCTGTGCTCAGTTGCTATGGATCAAGCAACAACTCATGGACTTTGGTATAAATGTGGGATGCATTCCTATTTTATGTGATAACACTAGTGCCATTAGTATTACGAAGAACCCGGTTCATCATAAAAGAACTAAGCACAAAGATGTTAGACACTATTTCCTAAGGGATAACTATAAAAAAGGAATGATCTCAATTGAATTTTGTGCTACTGATCAACAAATTGCAGATATCTTTACTAAAGCACTGAGTAGGGAGCATTTTGAGAGAAATAGACTTGAATTAGGGATGATTAAAATCACCTGATTGAAAAAAAAAATTGAAAAAAAAATGGATTGTTTTTTGGCTAGAAAAACTAACATAGATAATCATCCAGACTAATCATTTCAACATCATGACTTTACTGTCATACTCTCTTACCATGTATTAATATGATTCCCTGGTTGCTAATGATGTTTCTCTATCTTTGAAAATTGAGGCAAATTAAGGACTTTAACACAATGAACCTGGTTCATCTCTGCTGGTTCATCTGACTGACAAGGTACCTGCTCATCTCCATAAAGTTATTGAACTAATTAGAGTCACAGATGAGCAGGATTCTATCTATATTTGGTTCATTTCAAATTATTTGTACTAATCCCTAAATGAACCCGTTCTAAGAAGTCCCATCAGTACTCAATTAGCCTAGAGGTAGGGAACTCTTAAGTGTCTAATCAATGACACTCCTACAACTAATAGACTCCCACTTGACTAAATATTCTGCCCGTTGTATCATTAATAGCCATATCTTATATAAGGGTCATCATTACTCTTTTCTTCATAAAGTAACTGTCGAACCAAGTTCATCTCACTTGTCTCAAACCCAAAACTGATCACTTCTCTTCCTAACAATACTCGTAATCATGTCTTCCCCACCACATGCTTCTTCTTCTTCATGGCCAAATCGTGATTATGATGGAGGGCTTTATGAATCAGATTCAAATTCTCCATCTATATACAATTCTCAATCACCAGAAAGAACCTCAACCCCTGAAAACCCTCCTATTCCTGAACCCACATCTAACCCTAACCCAGCCCCCCGTGGTCGTCGTGTAAAGGTTCTTGCCAGAAAATCAGTGGCTTCTGGGTCTCGTGCAAGATTCTTGGAGGAAATTTTGCAGGCTGAAAAGGATAATAGTTCTGAATCATCAAGTGAATCTTTTAAATCAGCCAACGAGGATGAAGCGCCTGGTTCATCAAATTCTGAACAAGGTAATCTTGATGCTATTTCTGAATCTGTTAATGCTGAGAACATGTTTGTTCTGGTTGGGTCAGTAGTTGATGTTGAAGTGTCGAATAGGCAAAGAAAATTGGGAAAATGTACATTTCTTGAGAGAGAGGGATTTGGGGAGGATGGTACCACATTGGCTATCTGTGGTCTCATTCCTGAGAAGGTTGGAGAAGATGTCATAGAGTTAGGAGGAAGTGTAGTCGAGGAAGCAACGACAGGTTTAGCAAGCTTGAAGAAAGGAGCAGATGAACCTGTTTCATCTAGGGAAGACGTTGGCTGACAGGCTAAGGATACTAGGGGAGTCCTATAACCTCAAGAAAAGGAAGACTCAGAAGTCCAAGAAGGATACTAACCCAGTTCCTTCTAAGAAGAGGAAAGCTTCTGTAGCTGTTGATACTCCTATTCCTAAGGTGCGTGCTACACGTAGTGCTGTGAGAGAGGAAGAAGAAATGTTTGAGAAGGATCTGCTACAGAGCAAGAAAAAGAGAGCTGCAAAGGGAAAGGCTAAAGTAAGAGAGCCTGCGGAGACTGTTGTGGTTGAAGAGGATACGATGGACCTGGTCCATCATGAGGAGCAGATTGCTCCTGTTGTGGTTGAGGCACCATAATAAAAAAGGGCTAAGGCTTCTTCAAAGAAGTCAGCTACAGTGTCTTCCACACCCACAAGAACTGTTAAAAGGACCAGGTCCAAGGCAAGAAAAGTGAAGGTCGTTGAGAAAGATGATGATAAAGAGTGGAGAGGAGAAGATGAAGGGGGAGTTGGTGAGGTGACTGACAGAGTCACCTTGTTTGGCAAAAGAACAATTCTGAAGGGAAATTTGTTGAAGGATCTTGAGGAACCTGGGATGTGATACCTGCTGGACACACTGGATGTTCAGGGGTGGAAGAACATGGTCCTTCACATGGAAGGAAGGTTGGATAGAGCTGAACTGGTGGAGTTTATGGGTAATGCAGTGGTCAATGACGGCAGGGCCGCTACCATAGTCAAAGAAATACAAGTCTCCTTTGATGCTAAAGAGCTGGGAGAAATTCTGCACACTCCTGCTGAGGGCTACGAAGATTACCCTAGGCAAAGATATCCTAGTTTGGATGGGATAGCCTCAGCAATCAATATTACCAGATTCTTCAGTGACAATGAAAGTTAAATTGAACCCAGGCTAGTCTACAAAAGTGAAATGAAGCCATAGCACAAGTTGTTTTTTGAGTTTGTCATCAAGTTCTTGCTGCCAAGACAAGAACGAAGGCACATAGCCAACTATATGGATCTGACCTTGATGAAGTGTTTGTATAGGGGAAACAGATCAACTGGCCAACCTTCATCATCCAACTCTTGGACAGAGTTGTGAATGGAACAAAAGAACATGAAATCCGCTTTATTCTGACAGTTGTGCTTGCTCATTTTGATGTTCTTGTGAAAAAGGCTGAAATGGCTACTGCCAAGGACTATTTTGGGAAGGATACTTTGCTGACTTGCAATTATACTGTCAATGTTCCTGCAGATGAACTTGGTTCATCTAGGAAGAAGCCTGTCAACAGCAAAGTCAGAACTCTGGTGCAGGAAAATGAGATTATCTCGTTTGATTGAGGTTGAAGCTGAGAGGGATGCTCTCACGGATGAATTAGCAAAAGAGAAGGAAAAGAACGAGGGTATTCTTAACCATATTCTTTATCTTCTACAAACCAAGACCACAACCTCCTCTGCACCTTCCCATCCTTAGGCTGTCTAGAGCTACCTAAACCCCCTTTCAGTGCCCAGTTCAGGACGTGTTTGTGTTGTTTTTATTCTGTTTTGCTCATGGTTATGGCTGTTTTTTGTTTTTTTGTATGGTGTTTGATGTTCGTTCCTAATCAATGAATTTTTGCTGTTTTGTTATAGACTTGTCTCAATTTTTTAGATAACTTAAATTTATTGGTTTCTTATGATGATTAATCATGTTTCCACCTGCAGTTGCCTCAATGGCCATGAGTAATTGTTAACAACTCTGGCAAATTTATCATTTTGCAAACTTTTCGATGATGCCAAAAGGGGGAAGACATGTGATTTTATATTTCAAGTGATATTTATAACCTAATAATGAACCTAGTTTCTCTATGATAAATGCTTAAAAAACATACAAAGTGTTTCAAGTGTATACATGGAGAAGCACAGAGTTTGCCATCATCAAAAAAGGAGAATTTGTTGACCCAAGTCACAACATAGTTTTGAAGATTGATAAATGTCTGACCAGTTGAACCAGGTCCATCAGAGCACACATACTAGACCTGACGCATTGGCACATAAACCGTATATGCATAGGAGATGAATGCGATTGTGAAGTATCAATGAACAAAGAGAGTGTCTCCTAATGTGAAAAGGTTGAAAATTGATAAGAGAATATAAGTTGAATTCAGCAAGGACAGTAACGAAGGAAGGAAGTTGAGTTTAATACGAACCCTTTCTCCCAGGAAGAGTTGTACCATAACTGAACGACAAACTCAACAACTGACTCTATAATAATTGAAGTATTCTTGCTTTAATGTCCAACACACAAAAGCAGAAGTTTATCAAGAATTGAAAGAAAAATTCCCAGAGATTTTGCAAGANAATATTGTATCTTTTCAGCTTTCATAGAAGCAATTGTAATAGGTACACATTGTTCAAGTTAGAGTTAACTTGAAGCTTGTAGAAATTATCTAGAGGCTAGTTACTACGAAGGGATTAGAGTTAGTCCTAGGATTACAAAAGAGTTTACTTTGTATGTCCATTTGGATTAGAGTTTTAGTGAAGAGTTTGAGCAAATCCTACTGAGGAGTAGGTCGTGGTTTTTTCACCTTTTGAGCCAGGTGTTTTCCACGTAAAAATCTCTGTGTTTTTACTTTACTGCTTTTATTATTCCGCAACAGTAGAAGTTGGAACACCAAGAAGAACCAGGTTCTTCTAGAGAGGTAACACTCGAAAAATTGGATACCACACAAATTAACCTATCTTCTTGTGTGGTATTGACGTCTAAAACATCAGTCAGCAAAAACGTAACTTAACCTAAAATTGACAAAAAGGTCTATTTATACTAAGATGAAATTTTTGAAAAACAAATACCCCTGTGGAGGTTTCGCGGTCGCATAATTTTGACCACGACCGAACTCATGCTTTCACGACCGTGTAATTTTGATCGCGGTCCGTGTTTCTTCACATCTGAGACACGGTTGAGCCTTGTTTCATGGACCGCATCCGCATGGGAGTCTTTCGAGGCCGCGTAATTTTGACGCGCACCGCCCTTATCACTTATGCTTGAATTATGCACTCTCTGATCCTTATCAACATTGGTCCGCAGAATTTCAATCGTGTCCGCTAAATTACTTTCGCGGCCGCCTTTTTTTGACGCGGTCCGCATCCATGTCTGTGCCAAAAAGCACCTCTCTAAATCTCCATTTTGCGGTCCGCAAATTAATGGCCGCTTCCGCGTTGATACTTACGCGGACGCACACTTATGTCGCGGTCCGCGTTCTACACCTCTTGGTCCAGTGTTTGTTTTTTAAAGTTTGACTCCTTTATGAGTTTATTATGGCTTATTTGACTCATTTTGAACAAACCCAACAAGCAAGCACATTAAGTTAATTTTTGGGACTACCTTCACACGTTTTTGGCACAAAACATAAGTAAAAGAGTGCACATAATATGCTAAAATCCCTACTTATGAACTCCCCTAAACTTAAGCTTTTGCTTCTTCTCAAGAAAACAAGGTAATTCCCACCCCACAAGAAAAAGAAAAGGATATTTCAGCTGTCCTAAGGTGACTTCATCAAGTATCAATTGGGACTAACACTTACCCTCAACACAAATGCATTATCAACAATATCATGTTACGACCTTTTGAGTTTTATAGTTCTAACGTGACAAAAGAGCATCAAGAGTTGACCTAATTCATCAAGGAAGCTTGCTCTCTCATGTAGGTCATTGTGGATCCCAAACTCCTCCTCCTCTACTCTCCATGAGCAAATCTCACTTTTTAAAATGTAACTCTCAAATCAAGGATTGTGAAGAAGTGCGCTCATCACTCTCAAAAGAATGCCACAAGTCCGGCTCTAAGTACCATAAGCTTGACCCTTATGTAAATCACCACTAATGCAAGCTCATTCAACTTGAAATCATATAGGACTTTAGCGGGGATATAATGAAGGCTTTTGGATCAAGGCAAGACATAATGAACTATGATGGTGTCATCTTTCCTTAAGCACTCCATTTTCTCATTTTGGCTCATACTTTCTTGACTCATTGAGTCATTTTGTTCTTCCTTAAAGGAATGAGAGAGACACAATGTCACTCTTTCTTATTCTTGACAATTATTTTTCTCCGTTTTCATCATTCCATGCCTTTTAACATTCCGTTCTTTGAATCCCTTCAACCTTCACTTTCTTCTTGATCTATGTCTTTTTGACTTTTCTTCCTTTTTTTGCCTTTCCTTTTCACTAATTCTTTTTGTTCTTTGAACCTTTCATCACTTTGAAATTCCTCGTCTCTCCACCAAACTTATGTTTTTTCCAATTTTTCATCATGAATGCTAAGGAAAGATTGGGTGCCAAGAGAGGGTCATTATAAAACAGATAAAGGCTTGTAATGTGGCTATTGAAGGAAAAAGGCTTAGGCTCAATGGGGTTGGCTAGGGATATCATATTGGTAGGCTACAGAAGCTTTCAAAGTTCAAATGGGACCAAGGAGAGCCAACAATCACTTCACAAGTCGAGCTACACTTAGAATTTCACCTAGACAAACATTCAGGGCAAGTTCTAGACTTATCGACACGGGACTTGGACTTGCAATTCAATACCTCACCTATCAAGCTACTTGATTATTAAAGAGAACATAGTCGAGGTCCCACAACAACCCTAGCTAATATTGAAGATCACAAATGGCTCAAAGAAACCACTCAATAATAGTTTTAGTCAACTCAAGAGTCTAAAGGTCACAAGTAGAGCTATTCTTTGTCAATCAACTTGTCTTTAACCATGATGTCGAATGTAAATGTGTTAGTACCAAGTGAAGCATGATTGAGACACTTTTATTCGTTACTAGTATATATCAAAGCAAAAATAAAATGGACTCAATCCCTTAAGAAGGTTGTCACGCCATCCATCATTGGGAAAAGCCACCCGGTTCACACAACATCCACCTTTTGAAATAACCTAGCATTAATAAAATCAAAGGCTTATTGATCACGCAAAAAAATGTAAAAAGAAGCTAAAGTCAAAAAGAAGCTACTAAAGGACATAAGAAATAAGCTATTAAGGAAAAATACAAAAGAAGTTATGAAGTAAACTACGAGAAGTAAAATGAATATCTACAATAATGGAGCGAAACGAATATATATAAAATGGAAATGAATATATACATGGAATGATAAAGTTATATACATACCAAAAGTGAAAAATAACGAAAATGAAAATAACGATAATTAAAAATAAAGATAAATAATATCATAGTTATTACATGCCAATGTCATCAAATCAAAATAGACCCCCCTCCCCCCCAAATAAAAGATAGCATTGTCCTCAATGCTAATAACAAAATAAGATCAGGGAAGGGATAAAGAGTAAAAAAAACTCCCTATGTGGCCTCTGTCTGCATGGGGTCACACACACTAGTGGGGTCCTCAGACTGCATAGGATCATCTGCTCCCTCCGGATCCTCTAGCTGGATCTCCAAATCCTCTGACTGAGGGACCATAAATCCTCTCATTGGCTATCTGTCTGTCTCATGCTCTGCTGCTGGGGAAGTCTCCTCCATAAGCAAGTCAAGTGGGATATCACCGACAGAAGTGAACTTCTCTACCTCCTTCTTTAGCTTCTCAACTAACTCCTTTGAGGCCTGAGTCTTTCTCATCTTCTTGACCTACTTTCCCAGCTCCTTTATCACCTTGCCATGAGTATCCAAAGTCTCCAGGATTTTCTTTTGGTTGTCTAGAAGCCTCTTCTAGTTATCCAGAAGCTCCTTTAATGAATCCTCCACTGATGGAGGTACCTGAAGCTATTCTGAGGTTGCCTGTGCTGGGGCTGCCTGTGCTGTGAATGCACTGGATAAAATAGACAGCTTTCTTGACTCAATGAGTCATTTTGTTCTTCCTTAAGAGAATGAGAGAGACAAAATGTCACTTTTTCTTATTCTTGACAATTATTTTTCTCCGTTTTCATCATTCCATGCCTTTCAACATTCCGTTCTTTGAATCCCTTCAACCCTCACTTTCTTCTTGATCTATGTCTTTTTGACTTTTCTTCCTTTTTTTTGCCTTTCCTTTTCACTAATTCTTTTTGTTCTTTGAACCTTTCATCACTTTGAAATTCCTCGTCTCTCCCCCAAACTTATGTTTTTTCCAATTGTTCATCATGAATGCTAAGGAAAGATTGGGTGCCAAGAGAGGGTCATTATAAAATGGATAAAGGCTTGTAATGTGGCTATTGAATGAAAAAGGCTTAGGATCAACGGGGTTGGCTAGGGATATCATATTGGTAGGCTACAGAAGCTTTCAAAGTTCAAATGGGACCAAGGATATCCAACAATCACTTCACAAGTCGAGCTACACTTAGAATTTCACCTAGACAAACATTCAGGGCAAGTTCTAGACTTATCGACACGGGACTTGGACTTGAAATTCAATACCTCACCTCTCAAGCTACTGGATTATTAAAGAGAACAGAGTCGAGGTCCCACAACAACCCTAGCGAATATTGAAGATCACAAATGGCTCAAAGAAACCACTCAATGATAGTTTTAGTCAACTCAAGAGTCTAAAGGTCACAAGTAGAGCTATTCTTTGTCAATCAACTTGTCTTTATCCATGATGTCAAATGTAAATGTGTTAGTACCAAGTGAAGCATGCTTGAGACACTTTTATTCATTACTACTATATATCAAAGCAAATATAAAATGGACTCAATCCATTAAGAAGGTTGTCACGCCATCCATCATTGGGAAAAGCCACCCGGTTCACACAACATCCACCTTTTGAAATAACCTAGCATTAATAAAAGAAAAGGCTTATTGATCATGCAAAAAAATGTAAAAAGAAGATAAAGCCAAAAAGAAGCTACTAAAGGACATAAGAAATAAGCTATTAAGGAAAAATACAAAAGAAGTTATGAAGTAAACTACGGGAAGTAAAATGAATATGTACAATAATGGAGTGAAACGAATATATACAAAATGGAAATGAATATATACATGGAATGATAAAGTTATATACATACCAAAAGTGAAAAATAACGAAAATGAAAATAACGATAATTAAAAATAAAGAGAAATAATTTCATAGTTATTACATGCCAATGTTATCAAATCAAAATAGACCCCCCTCCCCCCTAAATAAAAGATATCATTGTCCTCAATGCTAATCAGAAAATAAGATCAGGGAAGGGATAGAGAGTAAAGAAAACTCCCTATGTGGCCTCTGTCTGCATGGGGTCACATACACTATTGGGGGTCCTCAGACTGCATAGGATCATCTGCTCCCTCCGGATCCTCTAGCTGGATCTCCAAATCCTCTGACTGAGGGACCATAAATCCTCTCATTGGCTCTCTGTCTGTCTCATGCTCTGCTGCTGGGGCAGTCTCCTCCATAAGCAAGTCAAGTGGGATATCACCGACAGAAGTGAAATGCTCTACCTCCTTCTTTAGCTTCTCAACTAACTCCTTTGAGGCCCGAGCCTTTCTCATCTTCTTGACCTACTTTCCCAGCTCCTTTATCACCTTTCCATGAGTATCCAAAGTCTCCAGGATTTTCTTTTGGTTGTCTAGAAGTCTCTTCTAGTTGTCCAGAAGATCCTTTAATGAATCCTCCACTAATGGAGGTACCTGAAGCTGTGGTGAGGCTGCATGTGCTGTGACTGCACTGGATAAAACAGACAACTTTGATGTAGCTGCCTACATCCATTTGTTGAGGCTGGACAATGTCTGAGAAACCCGCAGTGCAGTCGGTGGGTATATGGAAGATGAGGGCACAGATAATGGGGAGGTGATGGATGGCCCGGATGAAGGAGGAGACATAGAAGCTGAAGAACTCTCTGCTGTGGAAGGCTCTGACCCAGTTGCCACTACCCTTGGCTCTTCAGACTGGCCAGTGGAGGTAGGGGATTTTCCTTTGGATTTCGGGTTGTCTGCACCTTGAAGGCTGTACCAGGAGAAGGGCTTCTTCGGCTTCACCTTCGTGTCATAGTGCCTCCCCTCTACCCCTTGATCCTCTAGATACATAGTGATGAAATTGGGATAGGGGTAGGACCTTTCTTCCTTTCCGGTTTCCCTGGAGATGTTTAGGGCCATGAGGTTCCCCACATTGATTGGATACCCCGCCATTATGGAAGATATTAGGATTTCTCGCTAGATTGGGATGACACTATCATGCTAGGTCGGGTCAAGCCAGCTGCATACAAATGTGCACCACCCTTTTGTTTCAAAGTTGAGGGTGTTTCTGGCTATTGGGACTCCAACTGTGAGCCAGTTCGATGTTGTCCAAGGGATGGCTATCACCTTTGCTACCCATGGATGGGCTGCTTCATATAATGCTAGCTTCTCTATGTATTGAACTTCTTCCACATCTTCAAATCCGGCATAGCTGTTCAATGTGTTGCCATCAAACCGTATCTTCAAGTTCCGTACCTTTGTCACAGTGGTGCCCTTTTTGATATGGGCAACATTTGCGTAGAACTCCTTGACTAGGTACTCATTTGCGTATGACATTTTGCTGGTGAAGTACTTCCAACTCTTTCTTTCCTCAAACTGTCTCTTCACATTCGGATTGTGAGGGAGAAGATCTCTTTCTATGAACTGTCGCTCAAGGGTGAGCAACCTTTATGGCCACCATTCCAAGAATTTCAGGCAGGCCTTCTTGCTCAAAAACCTGTCAGCTCAGACCTCGGGCTTCCTAGACCTGGCAAACCCCCGACATGGGTATCACCTCCTCTCCCGTCATCAAGGACCTCTTCTTCATCATCAATATTAATAGGAGCCGCTGTTGAGACCGGAGTTGCAACAGGCGGGGAAGATGGTGCTGAAGTCTCACTACCTCCTTCTGAGCCATCAGACGACCCAGACGAGGAGGTTGGTTCATTGACTAGCCTGAAAGGTTTTGATTGAGCCTCTGGTTGTTGTTGTACTGCAGATTCTCCCTCAGAAGTCTCCCGTGATGGGAGGTATTCACTTGTATCCGAGGAATCAACCTGAGGTCTCACATGGGTGGCCTTTTTGCTAATAATTCTCTGAGCTACTAATGGAAAAGCCTGCTTCCCTTTGCCCCGTCCTCTGGAGGATTCTGCCCTCCCTTTTGATTTGTTTGGACCATCAAAAGATTACACCATTCTCTGAAACACACAGGTAGTGAAAGATCATTAGAATTCGGGTTCAAGGAATCCTTAAAGAAATGCAGATGAAATGAACAACAGATCTTCTCAGAACAGGTTACCGCGGTTCGCGAAAAAGTGAACGTGGCTGCTAAAGGCCTATCGCAGACCGCGTAAAAATGAACGCGGCTGCGAAGAGGTTGGGTTCAGGATACCAACTCTCAGATCATGGTCGAACACGTACCACGAAATAATAAACGCAGCTGTGAATGACCAATCGCGAACCGCGTATAAGTGAACGCAGCCGCGAAAGCAACTATCACACTTTCTGAAGTTCAAAAACGCGGACCACGAAATCTTGTATGCAGCTGCGAAAAACCAATCGTGGACCGTGGAAAAGTCACCACTTCCGCGAACTATCATCAACACTCAGTTAGTTAAAGTCTAGGGTTTCACGGACCACGAAAAACTAAACGCGGCCGCGTACTCTAACGCGGGCCCCGACCGCAAAATTCAAACGCAATTGATAATGATGAACACAATAAACCTAGGGTTTTCACTAAATGCCAAAAAAAATCATTTCAATTAACATGCAAAGTTACTAACCCTATCCCCCATTAGGCATGTAAACAATTACCCACACGTATTTAAGCATCAATTTGAGATTATGGCATTTTTAACCCTAACTATAAAGAAAAATTAAAAACAAAAAGAAAAGAAAAGGAAAAGATAAAATCAATTCAAGGATTTTGGGCATACTAGTTGTGAACTTTTAGTGGGAAATGAACTCTTGGTTAGAAAGATATGAGATTAAGAGCCAGAGAAGATGAAGGTGAACAGTACTTTGTGTGGTGGAATGCTAGGGTTCAAAAAGGGTAAATGGCTAAAGGATCCCCTATTTATACTTAACAGATGTGGACCCACCGACTTACCTGAGCGCGGTCCGCAAAATTCTATCGCGTTCCGCGCTTGTTACCTGATGAATAGCTGCTTCAAGAACCTGGGTGCGGTCCGTGGAATAATGGCCGTGGCCGTGAAAGTCAACACGGTCTCCTAAATTATGAACGCGGCCGCGAACTCAACTTCAGAGATTTGATATTTTGATCATTTCAATTACGCATCTGCGGACAAAAAGGTACGGCCGCAAAATGCTCACGCAGACCGCAAAATTTTGGGCGCGGTTCGCGAATTTACCACACTTATCCAAATTTTTCCTGTCAAAGTCCTGCACTGCACAACCAATTCCTACACAAACATCACAACCAGTTAGTCCAAAATAAATGCCTAATCTAAGAAGAAAATCAAAAATAAAGAAAAACACATGGGTTGTCCCCAAGAAGCGCCTGATTTAACGTAGTGACACGACACATGTTACCATCATCATTTGAAATTGATCAAGTCCACTACGTGGCTGTCATCAAACATGCCAAGGTAGTGCTTTACTCGGTGCCCATTAGCTGAAGATTTCACCATTTTTGTTTTTCAAATCAAGAGCACCAAACGGAGTTACATGCACCACTTCAAAAGGGCCACTCCATTTTGACTTGAGTTTTCCGGGAAACAGTCGTAACCGAGTGTTGAATAGAAGAACCAAGTCATCCTCCTTGCATTTTTTGTTCTGGACATATTTTTCATGTAAGTACTTCATCTTGTCCTTATACAAGGACGAGCTGGAATAAGCATGGAACCGGAACTCATCAAGTTCATTTAGTTTCTCTACCCGGAGATTTGCAGCTACCTCTCATTCAAGGTTTAAATTATTCAGCGCCCACATGGTCTTGTGCTCTAATTCAACCGGAAGATGGCATGCTTTCCAAAATACAAACCGGTATGGAGACATACCAATTGGAGTCTTGTACGCAGTTCTATAAGCCCATAAAGCATCGTCAAGTTTCCTTGACCAATCAATCTGGTTTGCATTGATAGTTTTGGATAATATGCTCTTTATCTCCCTGTTGGAGACCTCAACTTTTCCACTAGACTGGGGGTGATAAGGGACTGACACATTATGAGTGACACCATACTTGGAGAGTAAAGTGTCGAAGGCCTTTTTGCAAAAATGAGAACCCCCATCACTAATTATAGCCCTCGGGGTGCCGAACTTTGTGAAGATATTTTTCTTTAAGAAAGCCACCACACTCCGTGCCTCATTGTTGGGCAAAGACATAGATTCAACCCACTTGGAAACATAATCAACGGAAACCAGAATATAAGTGTTACCATATGAACTCACAAATGGCCCCCTCATAGAGTCGATGCCCCACACGTCAAAAATATCAATCTCAAGAATAGTGGTGAGAGGCATTTTTATCCTTCTTGGAAATTCCACAAGCTCTTTAGCACTCATCAGACCTCCTAACAAGCTCTCTAGCATCTTTGTACAAGGTGGTCCAATATAATCCATAGCTGAGAACCTTTGAAGAAGTTCTCGCCCCACCATGATGACCACCGTAGGGCGAGGAATGGCAAGCATCAAGAATACTCATTTTCTCCTCTTCCGGAACACATCTCCGGATCACACCATCATTGAAAATCTTGAAAAGATATGGCTCATCCCAATAATAATCCAAGCTGTCCCGATTAAGATTCTTCATTTGGTTAGAAGAGAGCTCACTCGGGAAAATGCCGGTCACAAGAAAGATAGCCACATCAGAGAACCAAGGCATACCATTCAAAGACATGGAGAGGAGTTGTTCATCCGAAAATGAATCATTAATTTTGAGGCCATCATGGGGCCTCCCCTCCTCTTTCAAGCGTGACAAGTTGTCTGCCACTTGATTCTCACTCCTTTTTCGATCAATGATTTCAAGGTCAAACTCTTGAAGAAGAAGAACCCATCTCATCAACCTAGCCTTAGAGTCCTTTTTGGTCATCAAGTAACGAAGTGCCGCGTGATCGGTGTGAACAATCACTTTGGCACCCATGAGATATGGCCTGAACTTTTCCACGATGAAGACAATGGCTAATAACTCTTTCTCGGTCACCGTACAGTTGACTTGGGTGTCATTCATCATTTTTCTTGCATAATAGACCGGATGAAATATCTTATTTATCCTTTTCCCCAAGACTGCTCCTCCCGCAATGTTTCTAGCATCACACATGAGCTCAAATGGTAAGATCCAATTCGGTGAGATAATGATGGGAGTGGTAGTCAATCTATACTTGAGAAGCTCAAAAGCTTTCATGCAATCTTCATTGATCACGAACTTTGCATCCTTTTCCAACAACTTGCACAAGGGGTTCACCACTTTTGAGAAATCCTTGATGAACCTTCGGTAGAACCCCGCATGAACAAGAAAGATCCTAACTCCCTTGATGGAAGTAGGAGGAGGGAGTTTTGAATTACTTCAATTTTTTCTTTTTCCACTTCAATACTGTTCTTTGAGATCTTATGGCCGAGGACAATGCCCTCTTTGACCATAAAGTGGCACTTTTCCCAATTTAGCACTAAGTTGGTCTCTTCATATCGGGCCAACACTTTGTCAAGATTATCCAAGCACTCTTCAAAGGAGTCCCCCACAACACTGAAATCATCCACGAACACTTCGAGGAAGTCCTCCACCATAGCCGTAAATATTGGAATCATACACCACTGAAAGGTAGCCGGTGCATTACACAAACCAAACGACATCCGTGAGAATTCAAATGTGCCATATGGACATGTGAAGGTGGTTTTCTCTTGGTCTTCCGGTGCAATGAGAATCTGGTTGTACTCGGAGTACCCATCCAAAAAGAAATATAGGAACGCCCGACAAGTCTATTTAACATTTGGTCAAGAAATGGCAATGGAAAATGGTCTTTGCGGGTGACTTTGTTCAGCTTTCTGTAATCCATGCATACCCTCCATCCAGTGACAATCCTAGTGGGGATCAACTCATTTTTCTCATTTGTGATCACAGTCATACCCGCTTCTTCGGAACACATTGTACCGACGAAGTCCATGAACTATCCTAAATGGGGTACACCAACCCCTGCATCTAGCCACCTGATAATTTCCTTCTTGACGACCTCTTGCATGGCCTCATCCAACCTCCTTTGATGTTCCACGGAGGGTTTGGCATCATCCTCCAGTATAATTTAGTGCATGCAAAAGGCAGGGCTTATACCCCGAATGTCAGCCAAAGTCCATCCAATTGCCTTCTTCCTTCTTTGAAGCACTGCAAGGGTGGAGTCTACCTGCACGTTAGTCAATCATGAAGAAAGAATAAAATGTAATGTGGAATAAGGGCCTAAGAATTCATACCTGATGTGTGAAGGAAAAGGCTTCAACTCCAATGCTGGTGGCTCCTCGATTGAGGGCTTTGTTAGTGGAGTCTTCCGGTTTTCTAGATCCAAGGAAAGTCTTCGGGGCCCATATGCATATGATCCCATTGTTTGCAAAGCATTTGCACATTATACCAAGCCTTCCTTTTCCTCATCCTCATGATTTAACAACACAGCTTCCAAAGGGTCCTCCACATTGATCATAGCACTCGTGTCATCAACAATCACCTCAGTCACAAGATCTACAAAAGAGCAAACTTCGTTGCTATTAAGATGCCTCATTGATTTACACACGTTGGATATAACTTTTTCATCACCCACCCGGAAGGTGAGCTCCCCAGCTTCCACATGAACCAATGCCTTCCCTGTTGCTAGTTGGACAGATATCTAAAATCGTCTAACTCCCCGGCAACGGTGCCAAAAATCGATCGGTTCCAAACCTACACCACTATTGAGTAGCGATGATGGTCGATGCAGTTTTACCCAACAAGGCCAGGATCGATTTCCACAAAGAGTTAGTTGATTTGGAGTTAGGTATCTAACTAAATCTAGATGCGTGTTTTGTTCCTAATTGCACTTCCAAACATGAATGTGGTGATTATACTTCCACTGCTATTTCTATTGTATGCTAAGATTAAAGCTAAGTACAATATTTTTGGTGATAGTTTTCAAGTGTTTAAAAGTACTAGGGTAATGACTTCCGCCTAGGTGGATACTTAACGGGTATCAAGAATCTAGGGCAAGCTTGTTTTGATTGGAGCTGTAATATAGCCATCATACACAAGTAGTCACTCTATACCTCTCGGTAGTTTGAGTGACTTTGTCCAATTTGGCTTTCTCAAGTCAAAATGGATGCTCATGCAATACAAGTGATATTATCTCAACTCGGGTATTACTATCTCTAGGTTTAATATTTTAATTGGGGCTATCAATTTCTTGAGTTCACCCCAATTCCTTGTTAGCCTAGTTTTCCTAGACTTAGTCCCTCTTTCTCAAGAAGAGACCAAGTCATAAAGGCATGAATTAATATTTGCAACCAGTAATTCTTCAATTCTAGGAAGAACTAGGCTAAATATCACTAACCCATAATAATAAAAAAAATCAAAGGTAGAGAGGAGATATAATCCATAATATTAATGTAAAAGATGAAAATCTAAAATTTGAAGGTAAATCTTGTACAAAATTGCCTAAAAGGGAAAACCTAGCCGTCTCACGTACTCAACAAAAACATAACTTAACCTAAAATTAACAAAAAGGTCTATTTATACTAAGATGAAATTTCCAGAAAAAAATACCCATGAGGAGGTTTCGCGGCTGTGTAATTTAAAGCGGTCGCACTCATGCTTTCGCGACCGTGTAATTTTGATCACGGTCTGTGTTTCTTCACATCTGGGATTGGGTTGAGCTTTATTTCGCAGACCGCATAATTTTCACCGCATCCGCGTGAGAGTCTTTCGCGACCGCGTAATTTTAACATGGACCGCCCTTATCACTTATGCTTGAATTATGCACTCTCTGATCCTTATCAACAGCGGTCCGCAGAATTTCAATTTCGGCCGCTAAATCACTTTCGCGGCCGCCTCTTTCTGAAGCGGTCTGCGTTCATGTCTGTGCCAACAAGCACCTCCCTGAATCTCCATTTTGCGATCCACAAAGTAATGGCCGCGTCCATGTTGATACTTACGCAGCTGCACTTTTATGTCACGGTCCGCGTTCTACACCTCCTGGACCAGTCTTTATTTTTGTTCAAGTTTGACTCCTTTATGAGTTGATTATGGCTTCTTTGGCTCGTTTGAACAAACACTGCAAGCAAGCATATTAAGTTAGTTTCCAGGACTATCTTCACGCATTTTTGGCACAAAACATAAGTAAAAGAGAGCAAATAATAGGCTAAAATCCCTACTTATCAATGGGCAGCGGAGACATTCATGATGGGTATAAACCTACTAAGTTCCGATGCTCCCTAAAACTGAAGGAAAGTTTGCTCGAGTTTCAGGAAACTACATGGATGGAGGTCCACAACCTCTACGAGTCAAAGATAAGGATAAAGGACAACCAACTTGGCTCTTCGATGCCAACCAAGGGGTGGGGTCGTGATAAAAATCAAGATAAGCTTAAAATGACTCTGATGCATTTCGGAGGTTCTACAGAGGCTGTTTCCTACCATATGAGAGGATCGATGGGTGAAACAATAAAGTATTTCAGTCATCGGATGGGTTTTCTCCCGACAGAAGGGTGGATCGTGGTGGAAGCAATATGTCATTACATGAAAGAGAGATGTCGGGGTCTTGAGACTCCGCGTATCCCAGGTTGTCAGATTACAACTTTAACATCGGCCTGGTAGAATTGGTTAGGGCTGCTTATTGGGCGGATTGAGCGGTTATTTACTCTTAATGGTTTGGCTTATCAGTTATTGGTTTTTAAATGTATTAATCCGCTAGCCACCCGATAAGATATCGGGCAGATTGGTATCAATTTAGCTCTTATCGGGCGGTTATCGAGAGGGTTATCAGTTTAGTTTCAGTTGATTGAAACTTAACATATTTCAACACAGTGTTGGGGAGTACATCTCCGAGACAACAATATAGTCAGTATTTCTCATACATATATATCAACTAAATTACACCATGAGACCATATTATTAGAATCAAATATTGGATATCAAATACTTCTTTTATCTTCTCATACTACATTCAAGTGGATGGTAAGGGATTGAGAAGTGCACAACAGAATACATCAACAATATCATTTGAACAGATTTCTTACTGCTTAAGAAGATGACAAACTGTTAAAAAAACAAAAGCATAACTTGGTTAAGATTGAACTTAACCAATTCGAAATCCAACTGTAAAGTCCGCTACCATGTCCTCTATCAAGATAATATGCTGGCGGGGTTCCATCGAGGCACACTGTTTGATATATCATAAACAAATAAATACTTAGTACTCATAGAGGTCTGCATGTGATTCTCTTTACTCTCCGTTGCTTAATGTATTGTTTAGTGGCATTCTGAACTATGGTGATGTTGACAATCAGTTCTTTTTGAGCCATAGTAGTAGACAACATTGCTAGCAATGCTAACAAGAAGCTGGTTGCCATCCTGCAAAACATTCAAATTATTAAGCAGTTGTTGGTTCGTGCTTATATTGCTTTTTTAATTATTTGTGTATTACTATTATTTATTATGAAACCTCCCACACTGGTAATAAATAATTGAATCTTTCTTCTAAAGTTTAAAGAGAAGCAGTAAACAAGTTCAATAATATGGATAAAAATAAATTTTATATATATATATATATATATATACACACACACACACACTTAACGGGTTAACAGATTATCTGTTAAGAAAATTGAATAATACGCCCCCAAACCGATAAGCCGTGAATAAAAAAAATTTAATACATTCCCTATCCGTTAAACCGTTAACCCGATACCAATAAGCCATTAAGCTTTGGTTTCGGTTCGGTTTTCGATTTTGGTTCGATTTGAACACGCCTAGAATTGGTGTCGGCAATGAGAAATATTAAAGGAGCTCGATTTTCGAAGACAATCTGATCGGATCTTAGCTAGAGGGATCTGATGGTAGGCTAAAAATACGAGTTTTGGGATACTTTACACCTATTATTTGACTACACTTTAATCATGTTTGAGCTAAAATGCAGATAAATTATACTCATTATGTGTTTTTTGTTATGTAGCTTGTGATTCTGATCTAAGACATAATTTTGGAAGGTGTGTGTTTTTCGCTCGTCAGGATCCCAGTTTATGGTATGAATACCATGAAACTCACGGCCATAGAACTAGAGACTGCTGACATCTTCTTGAGGAGGTGGAAACATTGTTAAAGAATGAACATCTTAGAGATTTTTTAAGTGATCACGCCAAGAGAAATTATGGTTGGAATCGGGACGATGTAGAGCCCTCAAAGACAGCGACGAAGTCACGTCGGATGACAATTAACATGATCTTTGGAGGAAGTGAGGTCAATGGGGTATCTTTTTCTACAACAAACAAAATGAAAGTATCGGTGACTCACGTCAAGAGAGACTGGGAAGTCTCGGAGGATGACATCACCTTCACGGAGGAGGATGCTGCCGGAGTTCTTTTGCCACACAATGACACTTTGGTAATCTCTCTCAATGTTTTAGATTTTAAAATTAAGCGCATTTTGGTTGATCCAGGAAGTTCAACCAACATCATCCAATTGAGATTTCTGGAGCAAGAAAAATTGACGGGGAACATCATTCCGGCGATAAAGCTCCTAGTTGGCTTTAACTTGACAAGTGTGACAACATGAGGAGAGATTTTGCTACCCACTCACGTTGAAGGCGTAACAAAGACCACCATGTCGAAGTGATATATGTTGACATGGGCTATAACGTGATCCTCAGAAGGCCATGGATACACGAGATAAAGGTTGTAACTCGACTACTCAATATCGGTTCTTTGGGAGGTAAAGTATCCAGAATGGTTAGCTAACGTAGTTGTGGTACCTAAAAATAATAACAAATTTAGGATGTGTGTAGACTATAAGGATTTAAATAAGTCGTGCCTTAAAGGCTCATTCCCATTGTCTAACATTGATTAAATGATTGATGCTATGGTCGAGCACGAGCTAATGAGTTTCCTTGATGCTTATTCCGGGTAGAATCAGAATAGGATGAACTCGGAAGATCAGGAAAAAACTTGTTTTATCGCAAACTTGGGCACATATTGTTTATAATGTGATGCCTTTTGGGCTTAAGAACACCGGAGCCACTTATCAGAGGCTCATTAATAAGATGTTTGAGAAGCAAATAGGAAAAACGATAGAAGTGTATATTTATGACATATTAGTTAAGTCTTTAAATGCATGGGATCATTTGAAACATCTCCAAGAAACTTTTGACATTCTAAGGAAGTACAATATGAAACTCAACCCCGAGAAATGTGCTTTCGGGGTTGGTTCCGGAAAGTTCTTGGGGTTCCTTGTCTCACAAAGAGGGATTGAAGTTAACCTTGATAAAATCAAAGCCATCGAGGATATCCTGAATCAACCAACAAGCGTGAAAGAAGTGTAGACACTGACCGAAAGATTGGCAGCTCCAAGCAGGTTCATCTCTAGGTCTTCGGAGAGGTGCCGCCATTTCTTTTCTCTTTTGAAAAAGAAGAATGAATTCGTATGGACTCTGTAATGCCAACAAGAGTTGAAGGACCTAAAAAGGTACTTGTCTATCCGTTTGTTATCATCGAAACCAAGAGAAGGTGAGCAAATACTAATTTATCTAGCGGTGGTGGAGGTAGTGGTATGTGTCGTTCTGGTCCAAAAAGATTAAATTATGCAATTTCCTTTTTAGTACGCTAGTAAAATACTACCAGGAGTGGAGAGACGATATCAACACCTAGAAAAGTTGGCCATAGATCTCGTGATTGCTTCTCGAAAGCTTAAGTCTTCTTTCAATGTCACCCAGTAGCCGTTGTGACGACCTTTCCCTTAAGGAACGTCCTTCATAAGCCTGAGTTGTCAGGCCGTTTGTCTAAATGGGTAGTTGAAATTAGAAAAGTCGACATTGAGTACAAACCAGGACTGGACTCAAGTCACAATTTTTGGTCGACTTTGGACCTTGTTTATGGATGGAGCATCAAACATAAAAGGTTCCGATCTCGGGGTAGTTTTGATCACGCCATCAGGGGAGACCCTAAGGTCTGCCATTGGAACTGTACCGTTAACTTACAATTAAGCCAAGTATGAGGATTTGTTACAGGACTTAAACTAGCCAGGGGGATAGGTTACAAGGTCATTGAAATAAAATACGACTCCAACTGGTGTAAACCAATTGTATAGGATTTTCAACATAAAGAAGGAACACATGTAGCAGTAATAGAACACGGTCCATGCGCTGTTGCACCCTATTTTACACTAGTCTAAACTATATTCAACTTGTGATTTTTCTGTTGTTTGTAAAAGAGAGTCGCCAAATAATATTTAAAGGTATACTAGGGTACCTATTTGATTACTTAGTCATATTTTTTATTGGTTTGCTAACCGGTGAGATTATGGGTAAGGGTTCTTGTTATTCTAATGGGAAGGTGTTGGGTACCCTTAAAATTTACATAAGGTATCTCCATCGGACTTAGACTAATTTTAGAGGATCAATTATTTGTACTATGATTTATATCTATTAAAGAGTACGACTTACTATATATGTAAGAGAGAGTATAAAAAGGGATGCGAGTCTTAAGAGGAGTGTGAATTTATAAAGGAGTTTAAAGATATGTTGAAAGAGTTTGGAAATATATATATAAATGGTCCATATTTGTAAAGCATGCGAAAAAAGAGTTTGAGTTATAAAATCACTTGGTTTAGAGGATGGGTGTAATTCTAAGAGGTGTTTGTAAAAGTGAGCCTAAGATATACCTTGATTTGAAGATTTAAAGAAAGATTATTTTGTTGAAAATCCTCTAAGGAGACAATTCTTCATTTTTGCGAAATTCTGATTTGCCTCTTTATAGTAAAACTTACGATTTAGATCTGATTTCTTTTTCGAAAAATGAGGCTACTGTTTTTACTAAGTTGTGGGCTTCAAAAAATATTTTAAGAAAGGGGAGGTGACTGAGAACATAGTAACGATATGAGCAAATTATAATTAGTTAAATGAGGATTAATTACTTAACTAATTCTTTTAGTCTATGTTCTTTAGGGCTTGCCTAAATTTTACATGACATTAAAGCATAAAATAAAGCATGTGATCTAATATATGAGTGTTATATACGTGAAAACAAAGATTCAACAAAGCAACAAGGTAGTAGATAAAAGATAATAAGCAATATACAAGATTAACGGAGTAATATACAATAACAAAGGAAAATAAGGGAAAGAGGACAAGACTCTGGTAATTGGCCTCAAGAAGCCAGGCCTAGCAGTAAAGAGATGCGGCCACAACTGATTTTGGACTCCCCCAAAAAAATTCAACAAGGTTGGGATTGAGCTTGAGTTCCTTAAGAACTCAACAGGCCCAAATGGATGTACATGTCCAAAAGAAAAGAAGAAATAATTAGATGCATGCTCCATATTTTCAGCATATTTAACCATGTATAAAATATCTATAAATATATGACTAGAAAAAAAATGTATTAAACATCAATACTCAAATACTATGAGAAATTATACTAACGTGATAGTTATACGTGGCAAATAATTTACATTGAAAATATTTCGTTGTCATTAAGCACTAAACCCCTAAAGAACAAAAAATGTCAATGAATTAAGGGTTAAAGAGGGATCTCTACTCAATGTCGATGTCCCCTTTGAATGCCCTGACACTTCAAAGTTTCTAAGGGATTCAAGGCCTAGGAAATTGCTTGTGTCAGGGATAGTAACCCCGCCTAGAGTCAAACTCCACTCCCAAATACCCCTAACCACTAATGACTTATTTTTCCCTATGGGTTTTAGTGCCAATGAGGCCCTTTCAATGTAAACTAAATGCCATAGTATACATTACCACAAAAATATACTCTCCTTTCTAACAAAATAACATAAAGGCACATAGACTACATTTTGATACCAAATGAACAATACACATATCAGGTAGATCTAAAGGTCATATTTCGAGCACGTATAGAACAGAAACAGGAAAATTATAGCATAATATTAAAGGTCTAACACTGGGGAAATCACATTCAAAGGGAAGGTATAGAATCAGAGTTCAGATATGCATCAACACAAGAAATACAGATACCCCTGCATTGGCAGACTAATTATGAATTGATGAGCTTGCTACTAGCACATACATGAATTAGTAACACTACTTGGAACTTTAAAAGGTGTTAATAAAGGTTCAGGCAAAAAATTACAACTAAAACTTTTTACAGAGGTTACCAGATATCAGAAACATGTTCAAAACTCTCACGATGACTACAGGTTCTGAGATTTGAACATGGAATCCCTAAGGGCTCAACAAGATCATATTCCTAACATTATTAACCTTAAACAAGCCATTATTTTAGACAGTATCAACAAAGAACTTCTCATAAGATTCAGAGACCAGGTTTAGTTCAAATTGGCAATGGGAAAAGGACTGCGTATAATTTAAACATACAACATTTAGTCAGTCATACACAAAAATTTGAAGTGAGGTTGTAATCAAGGGAGCTTTACATGCAATAGAATCAAGTTGGCCATGTCATGAAGGGAGGGAATTATAGATAGAGTATTATATCAAAACAAGTTAACTTAGGTGTATAGTCTAAATTACTATCTAAATGTGAAGTAATCATACTCAGCTTAACAAAAAATATCACTTGACTTATAAATAGAATGATTAGGTATTCCTTTTATGGAAGATAACTTAACGATAACTATATATAAGCTTCACAAAGTCAGCAATGTTACAAAAGAGACTAAAGACAAGAAAGCACTACACCTAAATAGGTCTTGACTTAAACATGCAGTTGAGGGTTACATCTAAACTTGGGACAACTAAATTCAACTTAACAGCGACTACCAGTCAACTGTAACAAACATGATTATGACTTACTTTTATAAAAAGGGATGACTTAATCTTAGTAGAATATATACAGTTGAGCTATTGGTATTCATGAAAAGAAGAAAGTTCAACTCAAACAAGACTATTTCATACAGATGTAACCAACAGTTAGGTATAATCATGAGAACGCCATAGTGATAGCCCAGGAGTTCCCCTCTGAGTTAGAAGATACAGTAATAGGGAAGGGGAGCATCCAAACACTTAGATCTTTTCATGCTTCAGTTAAATGGTGCGTGATATGAACTTATGAACTTTCAGGTTTATCTCAGTTAGGATTATCAAATAATAAACTCGACCGCAGAACAAACAGAATGCAGGGAAACAATATGTGGTGATATTAATCACAGCATAATCATCAATGAAATACCATGGAGTTTAGTTAAACATGATCTATTATTCAAAGCACATTAATGGAAACTAACCATGTAGACTATTTAGACTCAGAAACGAAAGTCATTTGAGGTCTAATAACAACCTAGTTAACTTTGATTAAGCCTCAGAAGCATTATAACTGATCACAAGTAGACAACCTCTGATCATAAACAAAAATAAATTTTTTTACACTAGTTATAAGAATCATAAGCGACTATAGTTCACAGAAGACAATGAGCACATTCATAACATTCTAATAAGATGATTAGAGGAGAAGGGTTAGAGGTATACTAAACTTTTCAAGGGTAGAACACCAAACGAGGATTTCTCTCAGTTACTTAAGACCTAGTGAAAGTGCTCAGAAACGAAAAAAACGAAATCAGTAAGAAACTCTAGGTTTTCTTTGAAATCTCAGAATTGCTCTTAGATGGTCGTCTAGTTGGTGATTCTAGGTTGTAATAGGCGATGTTAGGCTGTGTTGTAGATGATAACATTAAATATCTCTATTTATAGTTCCATTTAAGGCTCTTAGGGTTAATGAGCTTGAAACACGCACTAAATATACTCGCTAGTTGAATATAGTAAAATATAATATCGTATATGTAGGGATTGGAGTTAAACATTATTTTCATAGTTTATAGCTCGATTTCTATCCAAGATGATCAAAAATTGAGAATTATGTAATTTAAACTAAAATTAACTAAGAGTCTAAACTATTGACTAGTGATAAACAACGCAAGTAATAAGCAAGGAAGGATATCAATAGGGAGAAATAGGGCTGATTGCATAGGTGCAAGACAAATGTTTGAGATTTAACTCTAGATAATTTACTTCTAATGTTCAAGTTAGTCTCTCAAATTCACTTGATTACTAGTTCAATTGATTAGTAGAAACTCCTCTCTTGATTAAGTCTCAACATCACAAGATGAACCAATTTTAAACATGCGAAAATATGCAAGAATTCATGGTGGATTGGTCTTTAGGAGATATCCTCTTCCGATTACTAAAAAGAATTAATGACTTCAACCAATAGAATATAATGCAACAATATCACAAGTTATGCCTCTTTCGATTACATGAACAGGTGAATAAAGATGCAACAGTTAAAACATCCAAAATGATTCAATATATAAAAGTAGATTTAATTATCCACAAACAAGTATCAAAACACCAAATCCATCGAACCCTAAAGAGAATTACTCCATAGATATGGAGTAATTCATCATAAATATAAAAAAAAGCATAAAATGATCCAAACTCTTGTCTTGAGTGAGGATTGAATGATGAATTCCTTGTGCTTTCGCTTCTCCACCTTCTCTCTAGCCTCCTTAGGTCTTAGATGTGCCAAAAGTTCAGAAAATATCTTTTTCCCATGTATTTATACCAAGTAAGGTCAGGCCTAGATGAAATTCCCTTTTCCTAGCCGAAATAGGAAAAATTGCAAGCTTTTTGCTTTTCATGCATTGCACTGTGCGTATCATTAGTGCTTTTTCCCGACACACCCTAAAAACCCAGTCTCTGAAGTTTGCTATTTTCTGACAAATTTTACACTGATGCGTCGCACTGTGCATCGCACTAGTTGGAAATTTGGGAAAATTCAGACAATGAAAGTTGCAGCCCGTTGAATTAGCTTTCCAACGATATATTGTTGAGCCCAAATGGAGTTCTGAGTGAAATGTTATGTGCATTTTACTAGGCACTGCGCAATATGCCGGCTTGATTCTTCGTTTCATTCCACTATCATCCGTTGATCCCGAATTCGATCCCGACTTAATTTCCTGGGCTTTTACTCAGACTTTAAAGCTCCAAATGACTTTAATTCATTCCATAATATCTACATAGCTCGGAATCACTCCTACAAGGCATATAACACATAATTAGTGCAAAACACTAGCGATTAAAGCTCAAACTCAACTAAAGTGCTGTAAATTGGAATGTAATAATCGAAAAAAACATGAGATTATAGCCTACCATCAACACCTCACACTTAAACCATTGCTCGTTCTCGAGCAATCAAACCACACTTTATATAGACACAACCTTACTAAGAAACTCTCCTAACTTATCACACCAAGAATATTTAAAATAGACTAAGCACAATAGCGTACCATCTTCACCTCAAGAATTGACTCACAAGCACCACACATTATTCACAACTTACTCACTTACTCTAACATAAAGATAAAGAATTACCTTTCCTTCATAAATCAAGTTCCCTCACACAATAAAAGAGAGTAGTTCCACAAACAATAAAATTCAAGCACAATTAGGAACTCAAGATAGAAAGAATTCACTCACTCTCATACACGACATTCATGTGCCACAAAAGATGCACCATAGGCTTGCCCATAGTGTACTACTCTACTAATTGAGCTCATTCAGTCCAGGATCAAATAAGACTTTTAACTGGTTGTAATGTAGGCTGAGAGACGGGTAGGATACATTTAGATATAAGAGTGACTACACCTCCCTAAGCACTTTAATACATACAATTTAACATTCAAAACCCCACACTTATGTCAAACCTAAAATCCACCTTCACACCAATATACATCAACTCCCAAAATATTTAAGCACAATTTCATCAAGAGTTACCACTTATCAAAGATCATTTTTCACAATCATACAACTATATTTTTTTTTCTTTTTTTTCAATTCAAGTGGCTTTTATTTTTTCAAAACAGTCCACTTTTCTATTTATTTTAATAGTTCCACTCAAAATCCAAACCAACCACCCCACACTTCGACTTTTACAAAGTTCATACAATTTTAAGTGCTCACGAGAGGTAAATGGTTCAAATAGATGGTTATTCAAAGAAAAGGGTAAGGCTTGTAATGTGGTTGCCAAAGAAATAAGATTACAGGCTCAAAGAGATTAACTAAGATACATAAAAATTAGGTGTGTAAAATCATATAACTGGCTCAACAAATAAATGCCTATATCACTTCCAAGACTTCATAAAACTACTATTTCGCTTTGCAAACACGCGGGGCAAGTTCTAAACATCAAATGCAATGCACAGAATAACACAAAAACCTCACACACACATGGCACATGACTCACTCAAGGATTGGGATCATCAAGACACTCTAGTCAAAGAAGTTAAGCAAAGTTAAGATCATACGATTTAAGGCACTTATACAAGAGTCAAAAATTGAGCCTAAGCGTCACAACCAAAACACTCACTATTCTCAATGCATGATCAAGTCAAGAGATATTGCTTCCAATTCAATTCATACCACAAGGTTTTCTACTACTACAAAAAATAAAAACTAACTACACCCGATTCAAATAAAACCCTTGGAAAAGAACCGCGGCACAAAGAAAAACCAAGAGGGAATTAATACACTAACTACAAAAGAAAATCTTTTTGTATTTTTTTCTTTCGACTTAGTTCCCTCAAGAAACCCGTCGAATGATATCCATCGTCGGGAAAAGACGAAAATTTTTGAAATTTTTATGGATTTTAAATATTTTTCTATCAAGTACAACTAACCAAAAAATAAAAACTAACCAACTTAATATACATACAACATACATAAAAACATATCCCCCCATCCCACACTTTAAGTTGAGGCATGTCCCCATGACACACAATTAAAAAGCATAAGGTAGAGGAAATTTACCTGAATCTCTAGTCGGGGTCTGAGTCGAAGTCATGCCCCATTCCACGCGCCCGAACCAATGCACACATCCATGTAGACAACTTCTTCTGAGCCTTCTTGGGGTACACCCCACACTTATCTTTTTCACTAACATCAACATTCTCTTTCACACCCTTCGCCTTCCACTCAACACTTTCAGTTGGCTTCTCCCTTTTCACTCCAATTGCTACATTCATCTCAAAAGTCACAGTCTCCTCACCCACTCTAAGCATGAGTTTTCTATCATGTAAATCCAGTATATCTCTACCCGTAGCTAAAAATGGTCTTCCTAGGATTAGGGGGACCTCATTGTTCTCCTCCATATTCATCACTATGAAATCTATAGGAAATACGAACTTATCCACCCGCACCTAAACATCTTCTACTATCTCCTCGGGTGTTATAGTTGTTTGGTCTGCCAGCTGCAAAGATATTGGAACCGACCTTATCTCTCCAATTTCCTGTAAATAGACAATGGCATTATATTAATTGAGACACCTGAATCAGGTAAAGATTTATCAAAGTTAAGAGTGCCTAAAGAGCAAGGTCTAGTAAAACCCCCTGGATCTCCATACTTTTGTAGGAGTTTATTTTGCAAGATAGCACTGCAATGTTCTGTAAGTTTGACCACCGAGGTCTCTTTTATCTTCCTATTCTTTGTAAGGATATCTTTCAAGAATTTTCATAAGCTGGCATTTACGAGAGCACCTTTGTAAATGGAAAGTTTACATTAACCTGTCTCAGCATATCTAAAAACCTCTCAAATTGTTTATCCAACTTCTCTCTGTAAAGCTTTTGGGAAAAGGTAAAGCAGGCATGTGTTTGCCCTCTTCATTGGATTCCTCAACTCTTGAAGTTTCCTATTTTTTATTTTTATCATCTCCCTTCTTTCCTTTCTTCTTCTCAGTCTTTTTATCATCATCTTCAATTTTCAGCTCCTTCCTAATTTCTTTTTCAGGCGCAACTTCTTTTTGAATTGGAGTGGGATCTTACAACACTTGTCCTCTTCTCAAGGTCATATTATTTACCGTTTTTTTGGGATTCTTTTCAGTATCAGTTGGCAGAGTACCTGGGATCCTCTCATATAATATATTTACAATTTGTCCCACTTGTCTCTCCAAGTTACACAGACCTATTCCCAGTTCTTTGATAGTTGCACCATGAGCATCCAATCTCTCTTCTGTCTTGACAATGACTGACTTCATCTGATCTTCTAACCCAGACTAAATTGGTTGTTGAGGCAGAAACTGCGGCCTCTATTGATTCACAAAACCAGGAGCTCCTTGAAATCTGGAGTTGTTTTGTTTCCATGCATTTGCTGTACCACCAGGTGAACTCCATGAAAGATCGGGGTGCTTCTGAGCCATTGCATTGAAATTATAATTACCCACAACATTAATTTCCTCCATTGAATATTGACACTCATGATTAGGTTGTCCTCTTACACATATGTCACATACTGCATGAGGCTCATTATGTATTGAAGCTAAGGTTAGATTCCTTATTTCTTTTTCCATGGCATCAAGTTGTACCTGCATAGATGTATTAGCATCAACTTGGTGAACACCAATTGATCTTCTTCTTTCATAAATCTTTGAGGGCCACTAATTTGCATCTTCAGTTAACTAATCTAGAATAGTGACTATCTCCTATGCGGTCTTCTTTATTAACGGACCTCCAGCCGCATTGCTCAATGTTCCGAGTGAGGTTGGTGTAAAACCATCCCAAAAGTCCTAGAGTTGCATCCAGAGTTCAATTCCACTTTGTTGACACTTTTGCACAATCTCTTTAAACCTCTCCCATGCTTCAAACACAATATCAGCCTCATTCTGGCATAAGTTATGGATTTCTATTCTTAACTTGCCCGTCTTAGATGAGGAGAAATATTTATCAAGAAATTTTGAGGTTATCTCCTCCCATGTTCTAATTGATCCTTGGGGCAGTCATCGAAGCTAGTGCTTTGCATCATCTTTTATAGTGAAGGGAAATTCCCTTAAGTAAAATGCATCTTGTGACACACCATTGTATTGAAATGTGTTCATGATCTCCTTGAAGTCCATTAGATGATTGTTTGGATCTTCGTTCATCTTTACTCTAAAGACACAATTGTTTTGGAAGGTTTGAAGCAACCCATGCTCCAGCTCAAAATTATTGGCTGCTACTGGAGGTGGTCCCACACTTGATAAACCTTGGTTGTAGACCGGTCTAGCATAATCCCCAAGTGGTCTCCCTTGGCCGGGAGCTACGTTTCCAAACTGGTCTGCACCTAAGGGCTGATTCTGAGCCATTCTTCGAGCTCTCGCCTCCTCATAAGCAATTTGTGCATCTCTAGTGCTGCTTCTTCAACATATCTTGCAACTAAGACTCGTGTTATGTTAGTGATAGGAGACTTGGAACACTTCTCAGTCTTGATGGGGTCGCATCAGGAATCAACTCTTAGCTCGTTTTTATTTATCTTGGCGATGGACGTGCTGACGCGACACATTTAAGGGGAACTCCCATGGTGCATGTTATTTGCAAATGACATAGTACTAATGAACGAGACGCGTATTATAGTTAACATGAAGCTAGATATATGAGGATAAACACGATCCCGGCCAAACCCTCACCTTAATTAAGTAGTGAGGCGGTTGATGCAATAATAAACCCAACAAAGGTCGGGTCGAATCCACAGGGAGTTAGAAATGGGATTAGGTGTATATCTAGTTTTATTGTATGTTTTGAATCAAATTAAACTTCCACAGTATTGATTGGTATTCTACTTCTACTTTGTTCTATAGTTTGCAAGTATAAAAATAAGGATAATATTTTCGGTTTTGAGTTGTTTTTCAATTGATAAAAAGGATGTAAGGTCGTGACTTCCACCTAGGTCATTACCTAATGGGTTGTAAACTCTAGGGCAAGTTTGATTGGTCGGGGTTGTAATATAGAAATCACACATGGGTACTCACTCTATACCTCTCGGTAGTTTGAGTGATTTTGCCCAATTTGGCTTTCTCAAGTCCAAACGGGTATTGCACAATTCAAGTGATAGTAGCTCAAGTCGGGTCTTACTATCTCTAGATTCAACCCTTTAGTTGGGGCTAGCAATTTCTTGAGTTTACCCCAGTTTCTTATTAGCCAAGTTTTCTAGACTTAGTCACTCTTTCTCAAGTAGAGGCTAAGTCAATTAGGAATGAATCAGTGTTTGCAACCACTAATCCTTGATTTCAAGCAAGAACTAGCCTAAATATCACTAACCCAATCACAAACAAGCCCTAATTCAAACACCCATCAAATACCCACACTAGGGTTGGGTCACAACCCTATCTAGAAATTTAGCTACTCATGCAAATTGTAGAAATTAAAGAAGAAATAAAGATAGAATTCATAATAATTAATTATGGGATGAAAATCTAGTGTTTGGAGACAGATCTAGTACAAAATTACTTAAAGCAGTAAAAAAAATGCCAGGTGCTCTTACAAAAACCAAATTTAACCTAAAAATGACAAAAGTCCTATTTATACTAAGCTAAAAATATTTGACAAAAATGCCCTGCGGAGGTTGTGCGCAGTACAAGTAATATTTGACAAGAATACCTATCTTCAAATGGTATTCTCTGAATCTCTTGTTATGCGGTCCGCGTAATAATGATTATGGCCGCACACTGGCTTCAGCGGCCGCACAATACTTGTGTGGTCCGCACCTCTTTAATTGCTCAAAACTTCCAAGTCTTTGAACCTCTCTTCTGTGGTCGCACTAGAATTATGCGGTCCGCATACTCTGAAGTTGACTTTGACAGGGTTCCTTCATTGTTTGCAGCCGCACACAGTATTGTGCGGTCCGCACTCTAAGAACTTTTGCTTTGTTTTTGTCCTTGTCCAATTTTGACTCCTTTTTGAATTAATTTTCACTTTTTGGCTCATTTCCCAAAATTTCTACAAGAAAGCTCATTTCATTAGTTCTCGGGGGTACATTTAAGCATTTCTATCTAAAACTCAATTAAAAGAGGGGAAATAAGCGGTTAAATCCCTACTTAGCTTGCGGCCGCACACAATATTGTGCGGTCCGCACTCTAAGCACTTTTGCCCTGTTTTTGTCCTTGTCCAATTTTGACTTCTTTTTGAATTGATTTTCACTTTTTGGCTCATTTCCAAATATTCATGCAAGAAAGCTCATTTTATTAGTTCTCGGGGGTACCTTTAAGCATTTTTGATCTGAAACTCAAGTAAAACAGGGCAAATAAGCGGTTAAAATTCTTACTTATCAACTCCGCCAAACTTAAAATTTTGCTTGTCCTCAAGAAATTAAGGCAATTCCCACCTCCATTAGAAAAAGCGATATTTCAGCTGTCCTAAGTTAGGTCAAAACACAAATCAATTGGGACCAACAATTACCCATACGCTCATGATTCATTAACAAGCCTAGGATTTGAAAATTGAAGCACAAATGGCTCTAATGTGACACTTGAGCATCAAGGGTTGACTTTGTTCGTCAAGGAATGTCGCACTTTCATGCAAATAACTATGGATCCCAAACTCCTCCTATACTCTCCAGATGCTCATCTCGCTCATGAATGAAAAATTCAAAACAATGACTCGAGGAAGACTCGCTCATCACTCTCAAAAGAGTGTCACAAGCCCGGCTCTAAGTACCATATGCTTGCCCCTAATGTAGATCATACCACTAATGTAATATTGCTCGGCTTGAAATCACGTAGGACTTTTTCGGCATGTAATGAAGGATTTTGGATTAAGGAGGGTAATATCGGATTGGAATCGGTTCATCTTTCCTTTAGCACTTCAGATTCTGTCGTTGACTTATGATTTGCCGACTCTTTGAGTCATTTTCTTTTCCCATAGGGGATTAGAGAGACTTGACATCACTCTTTCTTTGCCACGCTATTCACGATCTCCTTCTTTTCTTTCTCCATGCTTTACACTTTTTCTTTCTTTTGCATCTTGTCAACCCTTTCATATTATTCACTTTATTTTTATGTTTTTCCTATGTTCTTCCTTTTTTTTTCTTTGCCTTTTCCTTTTTTTCATTTCTTTTGTCTTTTTGTTCCATGAAATCATCTTTCAACTCCTCGTCTCTCCCCCAAACTTATGTTCTTGCCATTTGTATTACCTGAGTGCTAAAGAAAAGTCAGGTGCCAAGAGAGGGTCACTATAAAACGGTTAAAGGCTTGTAATGTGGTTATTGAATGGAAAGGCTTTAGGCTCAAAAGGGTTTACTAAGGGTGATATCATTAGTGGGCCATGGAAGGTTTCAAAACGGGCCAAGGAGAGCCTACAATCACTCCTCAAGCCAAACTAACTTAGCATTTAGCTTAGAAACACATTCAGGGCAAGTTATAGACCATTCACACTGGTACTTGGACTTGTAACAAAATACCTCACGTCCCACAAAACCGTATTGTTAAATAGAAAGAAGTCGAAGGCCCACAACAACGGCATTCAAGATTGAAAATCTCTACGGTTCAATTAAACCATTTGATGATTGCCTAAGTCAACACAAGATTCACAAGGTCACTAACTTGAGCTATTTCTTTTACAAAAACTTGTTTTTAACCATAAGCGCGTAGTTAAGTGTGTTGGTACCAAGTGAAACGTGCTCGACTCTTATTTATTCATTACACTAATTGTTTTTATCTAAACATCAAAAACTGACTCAATCCCTTAAGAAGGTTGTCACGCCATCCATCGTTGGGAAGAGCCACCCGGTTCACACAAGACCCACCTTTGGAAAGAACCATGGCATTAATAAAACCAAAGGCTTATTGTTCGTTAAAACATAAGAAGAAGTTAACAAATTAAAAAGAAGCTAATAAAGTAATTAGATCTGGATTTCCCCCATTTTTGTATCATAGACCAAGGAAGAAGCTATACTATTAGTAAAGTAAAATGAAGAAGCTATGAAATAAACTACTAAAGGTAAAACAAATGAATATATACAAGAGGGATGATTAAATACATAATGAGGGGTAGAATAAAGATAAATAAAAAAAGGAAAAATAGTATTTAAGTTATTACAGGCCCAAAATGTGATCAAATGTCATAGACAGTCATCCAATATCATCAAAATATCAAAATAGACCACCCCCTAGAAAAAGAGTAAGCATTTTCCCTAATGCTTAGCAAAAATAAATCATAAGAGGGTATAGAGTAAACAAAACTCCCTATGTGATCTCGAGGTGACTAGCAGCATCACCACCTTCGGTCTCCTCTAACTGAATATCATTATCTATGAGCGGAGGGACCACAGGATTGGAGAGCATCCGGAGCATCTCCTCAGCGGTGGGGGCAGTGAGATCTGGCTCATTAGACTGGCCAGCCTCTCCTGATGGTGCCTCCACTGATGGTGCTGTTGGAGTGTCCATGATACTCTGCTGGTTGTCCAGAATCTTCTTCAAAGTTTCCTCCACTGAAGTTGGTACCTGTGGCACTGCTGGAGTAGAGGACTATGCTGCAACAGTACTGGAGATGTTAGACAACTCAGAAGTGGCTGTTAGCATCTAGTTGTTGAGGCTAGCCAAAGTCTGGGAGACTCGCAACACAGTGAGAGGGTATGTAGATGAGGATGGCACTAGAACTGAACTGGGCATCCTAGAGGATGATGGTGGTGGCCTGTCGGCTATCCCGGATGAAGACCCGGCTGCTATGGTAGGCATGGGAGCTAAATATGGCTCAGCAGTAGCCTTTGAACCTACCACTGTTGGCTCGTCAGACTGTCCAGCTCTGGTAGTGTCCGTCCCCTTGAACTTTGGGTTGTCCGCACCCTGCAAGTGATACCAAGAAAAAGGCTTTATAACTTTTACCTTGATGTCATATGGCCTTGGCTCCACCTTTGCATTATTGAAGTACTCTGTGAGGGTGTTCCGAAAGGGATAGGAATTTTCATTTTTATGGACTGCCAATGTGATTCTGGTTGACATTATAGCACCCACATTGATAGGGTATCCCACCATAATAGAGGCCACCATCACTTCTCGGGGAAGAGGGAGGTTGTTCTCAATCAAGCTAGAATCAATTCTGTTGCACACAAAAGTTTTCCACCCTTTATCTTCGAAGTTGAGGGTGGCCCGGATAATAGGCACTCCTACGGTGATCCATGGTGGTGGTGCTCCTGGGGCAGCCAAAATCTCAGCTAGCCAAGGGAGAGCTGCTTCACCCAAAGCTAACTTCTCCAAATACTGGACCATTTCCACTTGCTCGAACCCCATATAAATATTTAGAGTATGGGCATCAAAGTGAACTTTCAAATTCCTCACTTTTGTCACCTTTGTTCCCGCCTTGATATGAGCTATGTTGACATAGAATTTCCTCATTAAATGTTCATTTGCATCTAGGACTGGGTGAGTGAACCACTGCCACCCTTTCATTCCTGGAATTGCCTAAGGACATTTGGATTATGAATATCCAAATCCTTCATCAAGAATTGTTGCTCCAGTTTGAGCAACCTTTTGGCCACAACTCCCTGAATATGTTGAATGCTGTCAAGCTGATGAACCTATCCTCCCACATCTCTTTCTTCTTTTTCCTTTCAAGACCACCCACACGAGTGTCACCCCCTCTACCGTCGTCTAGGACGTTATCATCATCTATATCAATAGCTGCCGGAGGGGTAGGTGAAGAGGAGGGCTTGGAACCTTGGCTTCCTGCATCAGACTCAGTTGAGGAACTGTCCATCAGCTTATTTCACAGTTGATAGCGCTAGTGGTTTAAGGTGGTTGGGACTGAGGTTCAGGCTCGACCTCCATAGAGTGATCCTCGGAGACTTCCCTAGATGGGGCATTCACTGGTGTCCGAGGAGTCAGGTACCCTGTGTGCAGTTGCTTTCTTGCCTATTGCTTTCTGAATGGCCAATGGTAGGTCACTCTTGCCTTGACCTTGGCCTCAGGAGGGCTCACCCCTCCCTTTTAATAAATCACCTTTGCCGCGAGATCTAAAAATTGTATGCATTACCAATTACATGTGTCAGTTGAATTCAAAGCAAAGGAAATATTTGAGTCACAATTGTAGACAAGCAGTCAGTAATGAGGCAGTGCGGACGCAGACTTCCTAGTGTGAACCACATAATTTTGGAGTGTGGCCGCATAAACTCGAGTGCGGACCACACAATTATGAGTGCAACCGCACAAGTCCAAACTTAAAATTACGGGTTCTCTAAAGTTTGAGTGCGGACCACACACATTTTTGTGCGGCCGCATACCTCTTCTGCGGACTGCCAAATTTTGAGTGCGGTCTGCACAACTCAACCATATCTAACACCCATTTTTTCCAGTTATGCGGACCGCACAAAAATGTGTACGGCCGCATGATACGAACTATATCAGCACTGAGTTAGGGTTCGTGCCAAAATTTTAAAGTTTAAGCATGGTGTGCACAAATTGACACAATTATTTGTTTACCCAGTCCCTAATGAGAATGTATGTAACTACCCACATGATTTTGAAGCACAAATTAAGCATATTTGACATTTTTAGGCCTAAAATTGAACTCAAAGAAATCAAAAACAAAATTTGAGAAAAACAAACAAAAATGTACATGAATTGAACATACCAGTAGTGGGTTATGCAAGTAGGAATCTAGCTTGATGAAGTGAGTGTGATTATGGAACAATTATTTTGATTGCACAATGTTTACTAGGGCTTGATTGTTCACAGAGCGTAAAGTGTGAACAGTAGTGGAAACCCCTATTTATACCCTAGAAAAGGCGGTGCCTGGCTTACCTGAGTGCGGCCGCATAATTCTAAGTGCGGTTCGCACTCCTTACCTGGGGTGAAACATGTTTTGTGGTCCGCATAAAATTGAATGCGGCCGCATAATGGCCCTTTCTCTGCAAATCCAACTTCAGAGAATTGACATTTTTGGGTACCCAGTTATGCAGCCGCAGACCCTTCTGTGCGGTCCGCATGAATTTCATACTTGGCAACAATTTTCCAATTTTTTCCTACATCACACACTCTTGAAATTCACTTCAAAACCAGTTAACTCAATACAAACCTATCTAAAAGAGAAGAAAAATAAGAAAATGAAAAGAAACATGGGTTGCCTCCCAATAAGCGCCTGATTTAACGTCGCGGCACGAGGAAAGTTACCATCAATCACTTGAAATGGAGCAATGCCACAGCCTGGCCATCATCAACCTTGCCAAGATAATGTTTAACCCGGTGCCCATTGACTCTAAACACCTCACTGTTCTTATTTTTCAGATCTAGAGCACCAAAGGGTGTCACATGCACAACTTTAAATGGGCCACTCCACTTAGATTTCAACTTTCCCGGAAACATCCGCAACCGAGAATTGAAGAATAGCACAAGATTGCCTTCTTTGAATTCTTTGTTCCGTATATACTTGTCATGGAGGTACTTCATATTGTCCTTGTAGAAGTATGAACTTGAATATGCATGGAACCGGAACTCATCAAGCTCATTCAGTTGCTCCACCCTTAAGTTGGCAGCTACATCCCACTCAAGATTAAGCTTCTTCAATACCCACATAACCTTGCAAGTTCCACCGAAATGTGACAAGCTTTCCTGAACACTAACCGATACGGAGACATACCAATTGGTGTTTTGTAAGTTGTTCTATAAGCCCAAAGAGCATCATCAAGTTTCTTCGACCAATCCGTTCGCTTGGCATTCACAGTCTTTGACAAACTACTCTTGATCTCGCGGTTAGAGACTTCAACCTGTCCACTTGATTGAGGATGATAGGGGGTCGACACTTTATGAGTGAAACCATACTTGGAGAGTAAAGTATCAAAATCTTTGTTGCAAAAGTGCGATCCCCCATCACTAATAATGGACCTTGGAGTACCAAACCTTGTGAATATGTTATTTTGCAAGAAAGCTACCACACTCCGAGCTTCATTGTTGGGAAAAGCCACGACTTCAACCCATTTCGACACGTAATCCACAACTACCAATATATAAGTGTTACCACATTAACTCACAAACGGATCCATGAAATCAATTCCCCACACATCAAAAATATCAATCTCTAAGATGGCTGTGAGGGGCATCTCATTTTTCTTGGAAATCCCACCGGCCCTTTGGCATTCATCAAAACGCTTGACGAGATCGCTAGCGTCCTTGTAAAGAGTAGGCCATTAGAATCCACAACTTAACACCTTTGTAGACGTTCTCGCTCCACCATGGTGAACACCATATGGCGAAGAGTGGCAAGCCTCAAGAATTCCCAATTGTTCTTCTTCTGGTACACATCTTCAGATCACACCATCAGTACAAATTTTTGAAGAGATAGGGCTCATCCCAATAGTAGTCTAGGAAGTCCCATTTGAGCTTCTTCCTTCGGTTTGAAGAGAACTCATTCGGTGCAATTCCACTAACAAGATAATTGGCCACATCGGCAAACCATGGTATCCCCGTCATAGAAATGGATAGGAGTTGCTCTTCAGGAAATGAATCATTGATCAATGCCATCATGTGGCATCCCTTCCTCCTCCAATAGGGACAAGTGGTCCACCGCTTGGTTTTCACTCCCTTTGCAGTCTTGAATATCAAGACCAAATTCTTGTAAAAGAAGTACCCACCGCATCAATCTTGCCTTAGAGTATTTCTTGATCATCAAATATCAAAGCACCGCATGGTCGATGTGAACAATCACCTTTGTACCCATTAAGTAAGGGCGGGACTTCTCCATAGCAAAGACAATGGCAAGGATTTTTTTCACGACCCCAAATCCTAAACCGGCCGTAATGGCGCCTATCGTGGAACTAGGATCACCAATAATCCACATAATTACAGTTCCTTTCCAAAAATTCCAACCATTTTCAAACATTTCATAAAGTATATAGAATTACTGAATTCATCAGGCAAAATAAACAGCTAAAATAGTCTAAACCATCCCCAAAATCGTGAGTCAACATGTCATGAGCATCTAAGAAATATACCAACAAGTCTACTATTATAATACATAAGAAGGGAAACATATATGTTGCGGATGTTGAACAACTACCTCTACATCCCGAACTCCAGCTCCGCATGGAATAGATGGCTAACGCTCAGTATCAGCACCTGAATCTGCACACAGGGGTGCAGGGAGTAATGTGAGTACGCCGACTCAGTAGTAATGAAAATAAATTAAGTCTAAGCGACAAGAAACACGTAAAAATCAATATCATCAGTTCACAATATGCACAACCTTTATTTCCAATAGTATATACATAGATATATGAAATCAACATGCCTTAAAAGCCAACTTCAGAAAAATCCTTTGAAAAATGTGTTTTCCAATAATTTCAGAAATAAAAATAACCGAAGGATTTAGTGTAAAATGAAATAAATCATAAGTAGCCCCTCGGGAAAAAGCATGAATCTTAAATCTCCCCTCGGTCATAACATCACTCAGCACCTCACAACCACTCAGTATCAGCCCCTCAGGCAACCTCACTTTCATTCATGCCTCCCAATCACTCATCACTCGGCACTCAGCACTCGCACTCAGTAGGTACCTGCACTCACTGGGGGTGTGTACAGACAACGGAGGGGCTCCTTCAGCCCAAGCGCTAATATCAAGCCATCTCGTGACCTATCATATCCTCACAATCAGGCCCTCGGCCTCACTCAGTCAGAACCTCTCAAAAGCCCCTCGGGCGTATCAGTAAAACGGGGTACTCGACCCAAAACATCATTTTATATCTCGAAATAATGTAAATAAGGCTGAGTTTTGAAAAAAATTAAGCACAATATGAATGAGTGTAAATCATGAATCAACAGTGAGGAAATAACAATAAAAATCCCCTAAGGGGTCTAAACAAGTCGGCACGAGGCGCCAAACATGGCTTATAGCCCAAATATAGCAGTAGTCTTTAGAACACAATTTAACGTATGATTTAGAGTGAAATAAGAAACTCAATATTTTTCGCGGAGAGAACCAAGTCCAATCCAAAAATCATTGCGCGCCACATACTCGTCATACGACATGTGTGCCATTCTAAAAATAGTGAGAAATATGGAGTCCGAGGTTTCGTACTCTCTGATCAAGATTATAACCATTACTTACCTCTACCAAGACACAATACTAATCCGTGATGCTCTTTCCCCTCATATTGGTTCCCGATTGTTCCATATCTAACCAAAACCAGATTAATATCATCAATATACGCTAAAGGAACACAACCCAATCGAAAACTATCAATTTATACAAAATTCTCGAAATTCGGCCAAACTCGAGCCCCAGGCCCACGTCTTGGAATTCGATAAAATTTACATCACTAGAATCCTCGTCCTCCCACGATTCTATACATACCAAGAACACTAAAATCGGACCACAATTGCCCACTCAATTCCTCAAAAGAAAATTCCAATTCCATGCACTTAACCTCTCCAAATTTTGGGTTTAATTTCAACAATTTTCCGAGGTCTAATTACTTAGAAAACAATATATAAATGAGTATGAAGTTGGAAACCTTACCTCCAAGTGAGACCCTTTGATTTCTTCTTCAAACTCTCTTAAATGAGCTCAAAAAGGTAAGCTCCAATTTGGTGCGGTAATAATAGGAGTAGTAGTCAACTTATACTTGAGTAGTTCGAATGACTTCATAAAATCTTCATTGAAATGGAACTTGGCATCCTTCTCTAAAAGTTTTCACAAGGGGTTTACCACCTTACAAAATTCCTTGATGAATCAGCGGTAGAACCCTGCATGACCTAGAAAGCTCCTCACTCCCTTCACGGAAGTAGGGGGAGGGAGTTTGGAAATCACTTCAATTTTGGCATTATCAACCTCAATACCATTCTTTGAAATCGTGTGACTGAGGACAGTGCCTTCCTCGACGATAAAGTGACACTTCTTCCAATTCAAAACCAAGTTTATTTCCTCACATCGTGCTAATATCTTGCCCAAGTTATCCAAGCACTCTTCAAAATAATTCCCCACCACATAAAAATTGTCCATGAAAACCTCAAGAAAGTCCTCCACCACATCGATGAAGATGGCCATCATACACCGTTGAAAAGTTTCCAGTGCATTGCATAACCCAAATGGCATCCGCGGGAATGCAAAAGTGCCAAAGGGACAAGTGAAAGTGGTCTCTCTTGGTCTTAGGAGCAATAAAAATCTGGTTATATCTGAAGTATCCATCAAGGAAGCAATAAAAAGCACGTCCGACCAACCTATCTAACATTTGATCAAGAAATGGAAGCGGAAAATGATCTTTCCGAGTAACTTTTTTGAGCTTCCTATAACCCATGCATACTCTCCACCTGGTGACAGTTCTTGTGGGGATCAATTCATCTTTGTCATTTGTTATCATAGACATGCCCCCTTTCTTTAGGACACATTGCACCAACGAGGTCCACAAACTATCGGAAATGGGGTAAACAACACTTGCATCCAACCATTTGATGATCTCTTTCTTCACTTCCTCTTGAATAGCCTCATTAAATATTATTTGATGTTCCATAGAGGATTTGGCATCCTTCTCCAAAATAATCTTGTGCATGCAAAAGGTAGGGCTTATACCCTGAATATCCGCCAATGTCCAACCTTTTGAGCACCGCCAAGGTAGAATCTACCTGCACATTAGTTAAGCACGAGGAAAGAATAACAGGTAAAGTGGAACAAAGGCCAAGAAAATCATACCTGAGGTGTGAAGGCAAAGGATTTAACTCCAGGGTGGGAGGCTCCTCGATTTAGGGCTTTGTTGGTGGAGTCTTCCGGTTCTCAAGATCCAAGGAAAGTTTTCGGGGCTCATAAGTATATGACCCCGTTCCTTGAAAAGCATTAACACATTACATAGCCTTCCTTCTCATCCTCATCATTATTTAGCAACAAAACTTCCAAGGTATCCTCAACATTCATCATATCACTTGTGTCATCAACAATTACTTCGGTCGCTAGATCCACGAACGAACACACTTTGTTGCTATTTGGCTGCCTCATTGATTCGCATACATGGAACATCACTTTTTCATCGCCCACCCAGAAGATGAGCTCACTGGCTTCCACATCAACTAAGGCCTTCCCTGTAGCAAGGAAAGGTCTCACCAAGATAATAGGCACCTCGTAGTCAACGTCACAATCAAGGATCACCAAATCTGTGGGAAGGATGAATTTGTCGACTCGAACTAACACATCATCAATTATCCCTATTGGCCTTTTCATTGTCCGATCTACAATTTTCAACCTCATAGATGTGGGTCTTAGTTGCCCAGTCCCCAACGTTTTGAACATAAAGTAGGGCATCAAGTTAATGCTTACCCCCAAATCACATAAAGCTTTGGCAAAATCGGCACTCCCAATAGTGCATGAGATTGTGAAGGCACCGGGATCTTCAAACTTTGGAGCTATGAGTGCACAATAGAACTCACTTGATGTGTAATTTTGATTGTTTCACAGTTCATTGATCTCTTCTTTGTTATCAAATCCTTCATGAATTTGGCATATCCCGGCATTTGTTCTAAGGCTTCAACCAACGACACATTTATGGACAAACTCTTCATCATATCAATAAATTTATTGAATTTATTCTCATTTTGTTTCTTTGTGAGTCTTTGATAATATGGATGAGGAGGCCTTGTCAAGGGTGCCTTGGCCTTTTACACTACCGGATCCAGTATGTCTATCACGTGCTCCCTAGACCGGTTCATATCTTCTTATGTCTCCTCCACATTTTCATTAATGTCAATCCTAACCTCTTCATTGGCTTGAACATCATTTCTTGGCATGTTATCTTCTTGAATCAAAACATCATCATCCACATTTCTTCTTTGGTTTGAGGTACTAGTAACTCTACCTCTTTTGCTTCTTGTTGTTACGGCCGTTGCATGCCCTGTATTGTTCCCACCCTTCGGGTTCACCAGCGTATCACTAGGTAGTGCCACCTTAGGACGAGTATTTAAAGCTTGAGAAATTTGGCCAAGTTGAACCTCCAAATTGCGGATAGAGGTGTTGTGGGAGGCCAATTGAGCATCCGAGTTGACATTGTTTTTCATTATTTGCTTAAACATACTTTCAATCCGTCCCATTTCACTATTGGAAGAACTAGAACCTTGTGATGGATGTGGAGGCGGGTTGTTTGGATATTAAAATATCGAGGGCCTCTGAAAGCCCGACCCTCGATTCCCTTGATTGTTGTTGTTCTAACTCCCTTGATTGTTGTTGCCTCCCCAATTGCTTTGATTGTTGCCTCCCCAATTGCTTTGATTATTACCTCCCCAATTGCCTTGATTTTCTTGATTAATCTGATTTCCTCGATTATTATTATTTCCCCAATTGCCTTGATTGTTATTGTTGTTTCCACCACTCCAATTTTCTTGGTGGCCTTGGTTGTTCCAATTTCCTTGGTTTCCTTGTGATCTCCATTGTTGTTGGTTTTGAGCATTGTTTTCTTTGACCTTGATAATTGTAGACATATTGCACCTCTTATTCTTTCTCATCATATGAATCACCTTGATTATATCCACTATTATCTTGCTCAATTGTTCCGGATGGTTTTGTACTTGTTGACCTCTTTGGCATCTCTTGTTTACCATCATGTTCGCCCCTTCTATAACATTTACTTGTTTCAGCCCTTGAACCTGTTGAAGTTTAGCCTTGGCCAATTGGTTCATTGTGGTTGTCAACTCCGCAATAGATTGCCTGTGATCATGTATCTCCTTGTGTAGGTGAATGATATTTGGGTCACCTTGACGAACAATGGCCCTACTTTTCCATGCCGAAGAGGTATTCTCCATCTCATCCAAAATTTCACAAGCTTCAGAATAAGGCGTGTTCATGAAGTTACCCCCGGCGAGTTGTGATATCACACACTGATTTGTTGTGTTGATCCCTCTGTAGAAAGTCTGTTGGATCATGGACTTGGTCATATAATTGTTCGGGCATTCTTTGACCATGGTACAATATCTTTCCGAAATCTCGTGCAATGGCTCATTGGGCTCTTGCTTGAATGCTAGAATTTCATCCCTTAGCGTAGCCATATGCCCCGGAGAGAAGAATTTGGCAATGAACTTCTCGGCCAACTCATCCCAAGTGTGGATGGAATGATTGGGTAATCTCTCTAACCAGTCCAAAGCCTTTCCCCGTAGAGAAAAGGGAAATAGCCTCAATCGCAGTGCATCCTCGGAAACATTTGTTTGCTTGCTCCCCCAACAAGTATCGACGAACCCCATGAGATGCTTGTAAGACTTTTAGCTTGGAGCTCTGGTGAAGAAACCCCTCTGCTCAAGTAGTGTAAGCATCACGTTGGTTATTTGGAAGTTTCCCGCCCTAATTCCGGGCGGGACTATTGCACTTGCGTAGCCCTCGTTCGGCAACACTCGATGCGCTGCTCTTAGTGGAGGTGGGGGAGGTTTTGGGATGTTATCATGAGGCGGTCGGCCTCGCCTCTTTACTTGAGGTTCGATATGAATCTCATCTCCTTGATCATCATCTACATCCTCCCCACTAGCACATTTCCGATGGGCTCGTTGTTGAGAGCCATTGCGTACCTATAAGCAATTCAAAACAAAAATTAGTGACTCGGAAGGAAATAAAGACAAAGGATACAAAAACCTAGATATATATCTAATCCGTTTAACTCCCCGACGACGGCGCCAAAAATTAATCTCGGCCAAACCCACACCACAATTAAGTAGCGAGGCAGTCGACGCAATAATAAAGCTAACGAAGGTCGGGATCGAATCCACAAGGAGTTAGAAATGGTATTAGGTGTATATCTAGTTTGATTGTATGTTTTGACTCAAATTACACTTCCACAATAATCATTGGTGTTCTACTTCTACTTTGTTATATAGTTTGCAAGTATAAAAATGAGGACAATATTTTTTGTTTTGAGTTGTTTTTCAAATGATAAAAGGATCTAGGGTCATGACTTCCACCTAGGTGGTTACCTAATGGGTTGTAAACTCTAGGAAAAGTTTGATTGGTCGGGGTTATAATATAGCAATCACACCGGGTACTCATTCTATACCTCTCGGTAGTTTGAGTGATTTTGCCCAGTTTGACTTTCTCAAGTCCAAACGGGTATTGTACAATACAAGTGATAATAGCTCAAGTCGGGCCTTACTATCTCTAGATTCAACCCTTTAGTTGAGGCTATAAATTTCTTGAGTTCACCCCAATTTCTTGTTAGTCAAATTTTCCTAGACTTAGTCTCTCTTTCTCAAGTAGAGGCTAAGTCAATTAGGCATGAATCAGTGTTTGCAACCACTAATACTTGAGTTCAAGAAAGAACTAGGCTAAATATCACTAACCCAATCACAAAGAAGTCCTAATTCAAACATCCATCAAATACCCACACTAGGGTTGGGTCACAACCCTAGCTAGAAATTTAGCTACTCATGCAAATTGTAGAAATTAAAGAAGAAATAAAGATAGAATCCATAATAATTAATTATGGGATAAAAATCTAGTGTTTTGAGACAACAAAGTTACTTAAAGAAGTAAAGAAAAACGGTCAGGTGCTCTTACAAAAACCAAACTTAATCAAAAAATGACAAGAAGTCCTATTTATACTAAGCCAAAAATATCTGATAAAAATACCCCTGTGGAGGTTGTGCGGCCGTATAATTTTGAGTGCGGCCGCACACATGGCTTGAGCTGGGATCTGGACTTTAGTCTGGAGACCGTACAAAATTGAGTGCGGCCGCACCTTTGGCTTCTGCGGCGCAAAAAATTCGTGCGGACCGCATATCTTCAACTGGTATTCTCTGAATCTCTTCTTATGTGGTCCGTGTGATAATGATTGTGGCCACACACTGGCTTCTGCAGACGCACATCATTAGTTCCTTCATTGTTTGCGGCTACAAGCAGTATTGTGCGGTCCGCACTCTAAGCATTTTTGCCCTTTTTTTTCCTTGTCCAATTTTGACTCATTTTTGAGTTGATTTTTACTTTTTGGCTCATTTCCTAATATTCCTGCAAGAAAGCTCATTTCATTAGTTCTCAGGGGTACCTTTAAGCATTTTCAATCTAAAACTAAAGTAAAAGAGGGAAAATAAGTGGTTAAAATCTCTACTTATCAAAACCCTAAAGTCAAAGAGATTTAAATTGAGCAGGACAAAAACAAAATACTTGTAGTGTAAGTTTAGTGACGTGAATCATAAAGTGGACGTAGAAGTGCGGCTTGATACATAAGTCACTCCCAAGAGAGGAATTTAGGTGGAAGAAATGGAGGCTCGCTTCTGGTGTTTTATGTGATAAGAATATGCCACCGAGGCTTAAATGTAAGTTCTATAGAGTGGTGGTTAGAACAGCTAGATTGTATGGGATAGAGTATTGGCCGGTCAAGAACTCCCATGTTCAGAAGTTAAGAGTAGCAGAAATGAAGATGTCAAGGTTAATGTGTGGGCATACTAGGAGACATACATCTATGAATGAAGATACTCGAGAAAAGGTGGGAGTGGCTTCTGTGGTGGACAAGTTGCGAGAGCGAGGCTGAGATGGTACGGACGTGTGAAAAGGAGGTGTATAGATGCTCCAGTGACGAGGTGTGTGAGGTTGCTCCAGTGGATGTATTGCTCTTACCTTGTTGTTGTTACTGCTTGTGTTACTGTTTCCTTTTACATCTTTTCTTGAGCCGATGGTTTATCAGAATAGCCTTCTATATTTACAAGATAGGGATAAGGTTTGCGTACACATTGTCTTCCCCGGATCCACTTGTGAAATTTTACTGAATTTGTTATTGTTGTTGATTAGATCTTAAATATATTACAAATGCTGGTTATGTTTTAAACAACAGCTCTAAAATAGCTACTGTGAAATAATTGACACTTACAAACGGAATAACAACCAAGATCAGTAAATTTGGTCTTCATGGCCCGACTTGAAATCTGCTTAATTCTTTGTCGTCGTTAGAGTAAATGTTGTGTTAGGACATCTATTTTTACTTATAGTATTTCTTCAAAAACTGTAATCTGAATTGCTATGTTGCAGAAAATAAATTATAATTTTAGTTTGAAAACTACATCATTTTAGGATCCATTAAATTTTGATAAGTACTTAGTTCGTCCAAGTTATGAAAGAAGTAATGCAAATAAACCTAAATTTGGAGCTTATTAAGCGACCTTTAACCCTAAGATACAGGTTTCATTTCAAAGAGACACTTTGCTTCAATATAATATCAAAGTGTGAAGTTTTAGTCTAAGGATAATCTCGTAAGTAAAACAATGAAAATGATTTATAAAATTATGTTATGGATATACTTTTAAGATATTTATAGTATAAAACTTTGAAAATCTTTATTTGTACAAAGCAGCATTTGAAAATTAGATTTAAAACTACTTCCTTTCTAAAGCAGATTCCAGTTTTAACGGATCAAATTCTCCGCCACTATCTTCTACTTAGAACCAAAGCTAGCGAGCGAAATTGGTTTTGGTTCTAGCACGTGATTCTCGTTGAAGAGCTTTCTTTATCTCATCTGAGATACTCGTGGACACCTCTGTGATCATGCTTGTCCCATAAAAGAAAGCAAACAAATTTATATGTGTATACGATGAGAACGGATCTGCCCTTCTTATGACTAATCGAGGTTGGATTATGATAGGTCTCGGTCCGGCCTCGTGTTATATCGAGCGTCAGTACGAAGTTAGATTACTGAACTCTTAATTCAGAGACCGATCAAGGACGAGATCAGCCAAGATCGAGACCAAGCAGAACGGAAATCAAGTCAGACCAATAGAGGTTTACCTAGTCAAGTAACGGTAAGCCTAAATATCCATGATCGAGCAAGGATCACGGCGGAAATCTCGGCACGTATCAAGATGAGTCCAATTAATTAGTCAATCATGGGATTTTTTACTGTATTTAGAGTTATACCATAAGTAGAACTCCCCTACTATATAAAGGGGGTCTAATCATTTGTAAATGCATCAGATTCACGTAATACAAAGCAATATACTACTCTTTAAGCTCTCAATATTCTGTTACTTTGTTTGTATCTCATTTAGCTCACTCATTTCAATGGAGGGTAACTTATCTCGAGGGCCAAAGCTGCACATCTCATTTGGTTTGCTTTTGTTTTTCTTTACAGTCAATTTCAATATCAATTTGCATATTTTCCCAGTTTGTGCCAAGTGAAATCACGTGTCCTTAAAACCACATATAAATTCAATTGTTACTCGTTTTTAGGGTAAACAATTTGGCGCCCACTGTGGGGCTAAGGATAATAGTGATTTCTTGGTACTAACTTTCGTAACACACATTATTTTATACTTGTTTTTGTGAGTATATTTAATTCCAGGATCAGCATGTCGAACTCTCAAGCAGAACCTAGACAATGTCCTTGGTTTCCACGGCGAGAACGACAACATAGCCATCCCAAGGAACGAAGTGCCTCCAGTTGACCTCGATGGAGTCCCAGCCGTATACCCAATCGACGTTAGTTCCCATGTTGCCATTAATGCAAATCTAGCTGTCGACCCCGAGAATAGTGTCCGCAGAGATGTTCGATCAGCTGGTCAGAGGGCACAAGGCGGCGAATAAAGGGGGATCAGCCTTCGAGTAATATTCAAAATGTTGTAGGCTTAACAAGCTGTAATAGAACAACTCCAAAACTAGAACCACGCACCGAGCAGGGTCGAGGCCGAGCCATCACAGGAAGTTGTTCATTGGGACGAATCGGTGTCAAGAAGATCAAATGGGAATAAATCAGGGATTAACTCCACTATCATAAAGATGCTCGAGGAGCTGACAAAGCGAGTTGAATCGGGGGAGAAGAAGATTGAAGCAAATGACAAAAAGGTGGAAATCTATAACCCCAGGGTTAATCAAATTCTGGGGGCCACCGATTTTGAAGGGTTTGTATTCAAAGAAGTTTGTGCAAAAGCCCTTCCCCCGAGCGCGGCTCCTAAACCAATTCCCAAGAAGTTCCGCATCCAGAATTTCCCAAGTACAATGGAACGACCGACCCCCGCAAGCATGTCACTTCTTACACATGTGCAATTAAGGGGAACGATCTGGAGGACGATGAGATCGAGCCCGTATCGTTGAAGAAATTTGGGGACACCCTATCAAAGGGACCGATGGTATGGTACCATAATTTTCCACCCAATTCCTTTGATTCTTTTACCATGCTTGCAGATTCCTTCGTTAAAGCACACGTCAGAGCCATAAAGGTCGAGACTGGGAAGTCGGACCTCTTCAAGGTAAAGCAGAAAGATAACAAGATGCTCAGAGAGTTTGTGTCTCGGTTCCAGATGGAACGTATGGATCTACCTCTGGTTGCCGATGATTGGGCCGTTCATGCCTTCACTCAAGGATTAAACGTATGAATCTCGGTGTCTTTACAACAACTAAAGCTGAACTTGATCGAATACCCAACTGTCACCTGGCCCGATGTTCATAATCGGTATCAGTTAAAGATTAGGGTCGAAGATGACCAGTTGGGGGTTCCTTTCGAGTCCATTTATCCTATCAGGCCCGTCGACAGAGTCAAAAGGGATATTGACCGGGAACCACGGTTGAATAGGTATCATTACCAGCCATATAATGGAGATCAGATAAATAAAGGACTTGGACACTACCCCTTTCTAGGTAAAAGGAGAAGTGATCGAGGTTAGAGCTCTCGAGGGCTCATGAGCAAGAATGGTTTCGACAGGAATTGTGAGCCCAAAGAAGCACAACGGCTGTTAGAATATAACTTCAATGTTGATGCGTCAACTATCGTATCAGCCATCGGACGCACCAAAGATACTAGATGGCCTCGACCCCTGCAGACCGATCCAGCCCAAAGAAATCCCAATCAAATGTGCAAGTATCATGGAACCTATGGCCATAGAACAGAATATTGCAGACAATTGAGGGAGGAAGTAGCCTGATTTTTCAACGAGGGGAACCTTCGGGAATTCTTAAGCGATTGGGCCAAGAATCACTTTAGAAACAGAGATTCGAATAGACAGAACGAGCAAGAAGATCCACAACACGTGATCCACATGATTGTTGGAGGGGTCAATATTCTTCAAGGACCAGTATTTAAACGCATCAAGGTGTCGATCACGAGGGAGAAGTGAACTCGGGATTATGTACCAGAAGGAACCTTGTCTTTCAATGACGAGGATGCAGAGGGGATCATGCAACCCCATAACGATGCACTTGTAATATCTATAATTATGAATAAGACTCAAGTTAAACGTGTTTTGATTGATCCAGGTAGATCGGCCAACATAATTCGATCGAGGGTCGTAGAATAGCTCGGCCTACAGGATCAAGTTGTGCCCGCGGCCCGAGTACTTAACGGCTTCAACATGGCATGCAAAACTACTAAAGGCGAAATAACTTTACTGGTGAACATGGCCAGGACCATCCAAGCGATGAATTTCCATGTGATCGAGGGAGATATGTGGTATAACGCCCTGTTTGAGAGGCCATAGATCCATAACATGAGGGAAGTGCCCTCGACTCTTCACCAGGTTCTGAAGTTCCCGACACCGAGGGAGTTAAAATAGTCTACGAGGAGCAACCCGCCGCCAAGGAAATGTTTGCAGTCGACGAAGTGATACCAATATCGGCATTCTCATCAACAAAAGGATCAAATTCAAAGGGAAAATAGGAGGCTGAATAGTAACCACAGACACTGGCCTTGACCAAACTAGAGAAGCAGGGACTGACGAGGATGATTACAATAGGGTTCCTCGATCCTTCATAGTCCTGATGATTTCGACGCCACCAAGTTGACGGTCGAAGAGTTGGAATAAACCACATTGACCAAACATCAGCCCGAACGAAAGTTATACCTGGGCACGGGGCGAGCTCCCCAGCTCAGGGGAAAACTTATTCAATTCCTTAAAACTAACATGAATTTCTTCGATTGGTCCTATCTTGATATGAATGGGATCCCACCGAAAATAACCCACTCATAAACTAAGCATGGATCCGAAATTTCATCTGATGAAGCAAAAAAGAAGACCCCAGTCCAAGGTCAAGCATGTCTTCGTCAAAGACGAGGTAACAAAACTTCTTAAAATAGGATCCATTCGGGAAGTAAAATATCCTGAATTGTTAGAAAACATAGTATTAGTCCCTAGAAGGGAAACAAACTTAGAATGTGTGTAGATTACAAAGACCTGAATAAAGAATGTCCCAAGGACTCTTTTCCTTTGCCTAATGTCAATCGCATGATCAATGCCACGACCGGCCAAGAGATTCTCAGTTTTCTCGAAGCTTATTCCGTGTACAACCAAATAAAGATGAACCCAGAAGATCAGGAAAATACCTTGTTTATCACTACGTACGGCACCTACGGCTATAATGTAATGTCATTCGGAATAAAAAATGATGTGCAACTTATCAACGCCTAGTAAACCGGATGTTCGAAGGACAAATAGGAAAATCAATGGAGGTTTATATTGATGACATGTTAGTTAAGTCCTTGCAAGCAGAGGAACATTTGAAGCATTTGTAGGAAACTTCTGGTATACTGAAGAAATACAACTTGAACTCAACCTAGAAAAATGTGCATTCGCGGTTGGCTCTGGCAAGTTTCTCATCTTCATGGTATCCAATCAAGGAATCAAGATCAACCTCAATAAAATCAAAGCTATCAAGGACATCACGATAGTAGACAATGTAAAGGTCGTGTAGAGATTAACAGGGTTAATAGCCGCCCTAGGGCGATTCATCTCGATATCCTCAGATAAAATTCACCGATTCTTCTCGTTACTGAAGAAGAAGAATAACTTCACGTGGACTTCGGAATTCCAACATTCCTTGGAGGAGCTAAAACGGTATTTATCCAGCCCGCCGCTGCTTAACACGCCAAAAGTGGACGAGCAGTTTTACTTGTATTTAGAAGTATCAGAGATAACGGTAAGTGGAGTCTTGGTCCGAGAAGAACAACATACGCAATTCCCTATCTATTATGTTAGTCGAACCTTAGGTGACGCCGAAACAAGGTATCCCCATCTAGAAAAATTGGCGCTCGCTTTGATAAGCGCATCTAGGACACTAAAACCATACTTTCAATGTCATCGTATATGTGTTGTAACAACCTATCCACTTCTAAATATTTCACATAAACCCAAACTTTCGGGTCGATTGGCCCAACGGGCTGTAGAAATCAGCGGGTATGATATTCAATATCGACCTCGAACAACCATCAAGTCTCAATTCTTGGCAGACTTCGTGGATGACTTCACGTCTGCCCTTGTACCCAAGGTTGAAAGAGAAATGTTAGTAAATTTGGGTACATCCTCGAGAATCTGGACCCTCTTTATGGACGGTGCTTCGAATACAAAGGGGTATGGACTCGGCATCGTGCTGAAACCACCCACAGGTAACGTAGTTAGAAAATCTATCAGAACTATAAAATTGACTAACAATGAGGCCGAATATGAGGCCATGATTGCAACTCTCAAATTAGTCAAAGGCTTGGGAGCGGAGGTGATCGAGGCCAAATGTGACTCCCTCCCCATGGTGAACCAGGTTAACGGAACCTTTGAAGTTCGAGAAGACTGAATGGAGAGATACTTGGATAATCTACAGGTAACTCTACACCGATTCAAGGAATGGACCATGCGACACATACATCGAGATAAGAATAGTGAGGCCGATGCCCTCGCAAACCTAAGGTCATCGGTTGAAGACAACGAATTCAATTCGGGGGCTGTCATAAAACTCATGAGATCGGTGGTCGAAGAAGGTCATGCTGAGAAAAACTCCACAATCCTAGGATTGGAGAAAAAAATACGTAGAGTATTTAAGGAACGGGAAGCTCCCATTAGATCCAAAAGAATCGAGAGCCCTGCGCACAAAGGCAACACAATTTAGCTTGTCCGAAGATGGAACATTGTTCAGAAGGATGTTTGATGGTCCATTAGCGATATATATGGGGCCAAGAGATACCGAATACGTTTTTAAGGGAAGTCCACGAGGGAACTTGCGGAAATCATTCCGATGCCGAATCATTGGTCCAAAAAATGATTAGAGCCAGATACTACTGGATCGACATGGAGAAAGATGCAAAGGAGTTTGTTTGAAAATGTGACAAGTGCCAAAGGCATGCACCAATGATTAATCAACCCGGGAAACTGCTCCACTCGGTCTTGTCCCCATGGCCGTTCATGAAGTGGGGAATGGACATCGTTGGCCCTCTTCCATCGGACCCAAGTAAAGCTCAGTTTAATTTATTTATCACTGATTATTTCTTTAAGTGGGTTAAAGCATAGTCTTTCGAGAAAGTCATGGAAAAGGAAGTCATAGACTTTATTTTGTACCATATCATATGTCGATGTGGGATGCCCTCCGAAATTGTGTGCGATAATGGAAAGCAGTTTATCGGCAGTAGGGTGACCAAATTTCTCAATGATCACAAGATCAAAAGAATCCTATCAACACCTTATCATCCCATTGAGAGCGGACAAGCCGAATCAACCAACAAAACGATCATCCAAAATCTTAAGAAGAGACTAACCGACGCCAAAGGAAAATGGAAGGAAATCCTACCTGAGGTTCTTTGGGCATACCGCACAACGTCGAAGTCTAGTACTCGAGCTACCCCGTTCTCATTAGTTTATGGAGGCAAAGATCTAATATCGGTTGAGGTCGGAGAACCTAGCATCAGGTTCTGATATTCAATAGAAGAGTCAAATAATAAGACCATGAATACGAGCCTAGAATTATTGGATGAAAGGTGCGAAGCCGCCCTCATCCGATTGGCCGCCCAAAAATAACGGAATGAGAGATACTACAATCGAAGACCCAATATTCAATATTTTGGCGTCGGGGACTTGGTGTTAAGGAAAGTCACCCTCAACACCCGAAATCCGTACGAAGGAAAATTGGGTCCAAACTGAGAAGGACCGTACCAGATTCTTGAGGTCACTGGAAAAGGGTCCTACAAGCTCGAAACGATGAATGAGGAACGACTGCCAAGCAATTGGAACATATCACACCTAAAATAATGCTACTACTAAGGTGATAGCTCTTTATATTTTCATTATTATTTAAGACTAACACTTGCAGGTGGTCAACAAGAATTGACTGGTGGATTTTTCAGCAAACAAAATGAAGTCTTTAGGTCTAAAAGCACATGTTGCACTATTTTTTTTCCCTTAGACCGATTTTGTCCTAAATGGATTTTTCGCGAGTTTTTTAACGAGGCAACAATGAATCGTGCTAACTTAGAATCAAGCCCGATTAGGAATCGGCATCGAAGGTCAATTAAATAATATCCGACGTTCATTTGAAATCAACCTCGAATACTGGGGGACTACCCTCAGATATACATTATGTTCGAATATCAAATCTAGCGAGGAAACTACTTCATAAAAAGAGGGTCTTGATAGATAAAATTTATTGTAATAGCCAAACAGTCAGAAAGAACCGTGCCCGCATAGATTGATCGAGCCCTGACTTAAACATGTACGCATGTATGATTGTTTTAATCAAGAATAAAGAGAAGTACTTTCCTTGCAAACATCTAATGTTTAAATTTTTTTTCTCCTCTTTACATATCTTAAAGAGCTTCGTACTATAACGAGCCTAAGGGCAATACTTAACCAAAACATGAACGATCTCTCCCTCACTCGGGGACTATCGTTCAGCTCAAATAGCTCAAGTTATCAGGCCACGGGGAAAAACGACCTAATAGGCAGTTCCCCGATTTCTAAAGGCCACGACCACCCCCCTCAGGGACTATTATCTCGTGCAAGCCCGAACAAAATGGGAAAACGAGCCCAATGGGAAGATCCCGAACTGAAAGGCTACGTCCAATGTAACACATCTAATAGACGTCCAAAATCGGTAATGAAATAGGCCTTTGAAAAAGAAAAAAATCTTTCATAACCTGTTCTAAAATTCTACCCTCGGTAAAATCACAAATTTAAGACATCTTCTAGAAAAGCTTCCATAATAGCGAGCCCCATAAACTCTAACAAATGAAAGGGTTGTTCGGACCCTCAAACACAACCTTATTATCTCATGCTAAGGCATTTTGACCCTTGTGATTACAAATTACAAAGCAAAGAAAATAAAAACTTAAGAGTCAAAAGGGAAAAGAAAGCCTTGTATTTATATATAAAATGAACTTCTTTACAAGGGCCAAATCAGCCAAGTCTAAAAGAAATTTACACAACAGCCCAAAACGGCCTTAGAGAAAGTGCAAAAAGAAGAACAAAAAAAATACTAAGTGCTAAGAGGCTTGGTCTCCATCAGAGGCAGCATCTCCGTCCACGGGGTATTCCTCATCTTCAAATTCACAAACGCTATCAGAGTCATCCTCGGAGAAGGCCAACTCCCGAGCCCGATTTTCTTCTGCTCGGGCATTCTCGACCTCAACCACGATGTCAAAATCCTGGGCTTGAGAGTCATCGAGGGCTTCCCTCCGAGCTTTCCATTTTGCATGATCTATCATGCTCCTGGCCTTGGTCTGGATGGCCTCGACTTTGACTTTGAATTGGTCCACCTTTTCATCAACTTTAATACCGACCGCGGTTACCTCAGATTTAGCTTCCTCGAGCTTGTTGGTGCCCAAATCCAGCTGAGACTGAAGATCCTTGATATTCTCGGCCTGCACCAAGTTTTTCTCTTTCACATGTTGCATTTGAGTCTCGGCCGAATCAAATTGTGTCTGGACAGTTTCTTCGAGGCCAGGATATCTATTCTTTTCTTGAATGCCTCAGCCTTGGCCCATATCTCGTCCACCTGCTTATCAAGCCGTATGATCTGCTCAAGCCTCTCTCGGATCTTCAGAATAGGATCATTAGTCGTTATCTCTAACTCATCTTCACTATCATGAAGTATTCAAAATACCTACTCAGACATATCAGTGTGCTCATCCCGAGCCGCAACCAAATCATCCTGGAGCTTTTCACTAAGGAGCCTATAAGTGTCGCTTTCTTAGTAAGGCCCCGAACCTCGGCCTTGTGATCCTCTCAAACTTTGAGGAAAACTTCATGGTGCAACACTAAATACTACAAGTAAGGAAGAAGATGTTAACAATAATCTACAATAAAAGAAGTAAGAAAAAGATTCTCGAAGATTACCCGATTTAAAGCGTGTTGAGCCTCATTGAACAAGAAAGTGCCCCCCACAGCATTCATCACATCTCGGTCCTCTTCGGTCACCAAGCCTCTCAGATAGCTGGAAATCCCAACGGGGGGAGAGAAGACTCTAGCATCCTCTGGGATGGTCAACATTAGATGCCGTTTGCGGCTTGGGTTAATGCTCAGAGCCGGGAATTGGTCCACCAGCCTCGAGCTCGATGAAGATCCAGTGGCACCCGGCGATTGTGTTTTCTTCGGCACCGTTAAATCACCGAATCCGGTGATATCCTCGGAAGTAGCATCTTCGAGCCCATCAAAGAAACCGTGGGGATCGATCTGATGACAATCCAACATGTTGGCCTCTCGAATCATGGTATCCGAAATCTGGGGGGATTCCGAAATATCAACCACCACGAGCTTGACCCCAGGGACCTCTTCCTTTTCTTGGGAATCCTTTCCTCCAGTCTTTCTCTCCCCCGTCTTAGCTGGGGACATAGCGGCCTCTGCTCTTTCTAATTCAGAGACCTGGATCGAAGCTCCCTCATCAACTGCCTTCGGTTCAGAGGACTTTTGTACCAAAGAAGTAGCCCGCGTAGGGGCCACTATCCTAGAGTTGTCTTCTTCTTATTTTTCTTCGGAATCATCCCTTAATCGGCGGATTGAGTCCAAGGATATGGCACCAGCATTCGCCTTGGGCTTACGAGGCTTCTACGCCATTTTTTCTTTTCCGAGCCCAAAGGACTTGGATCCGTTTTTCTCATCCTCTACTTGGACGACTTTGGAGCCAATTGCTGGGGAATGATTTCTTCATCATCAGAAGGGGGTTTCATTGCAACATCCTTCCCGAGACCTGCAAAATAAAAGGAGATGAGTTAGTTTAAGAAAAGGATGAAATATTAAACAATCCGAAACAAAAATTTACCATGGTTGCGGGCCTCCCATCGACCCATTGATAACTGCATCGAGGCATGTTCGGAGCAAGGAATCTGAGACACCAGGCCTTCGATGCATCGCTTCAATTTTGGAACTGAGTCTGGAATTTGAGCCAAAGCTGCAACAGTAAAACGGAGATAAGGAAAGATGAAAGGAACTGAAATGGCAAAGAAAACGTTCAAGGAGAAAGTACTTACGATTCATGTTCCACTTCTCCAGTAATGACATGTCTTCGGTGGGAATCAGGTCCGATGTCCTTAGTCAGAAAAAACTGCCCATCCAGCCTCGATCCCGAGACTCGTCGATACTAGAGAATGGGGCTCTGCTGGCTCGGCGGGCGGGCTTAATTAGTCCCCCTCGATAGAGCCGAGGATTGTAAAGGCATATGAGGTGATCGAGGGTGAAAGGACAGAGGAGGACAACGATTCTCCAGAATGAAGGGTGGATTTGGCCTAGGGTGGCACTCTATATTTTGTAGAAGGAGCCAATGATGGGGTCTAAGGGACTAAACATAAATGAGTCAGTGTAAACACTTAGATACCCTCCACGTAGGTGGTGATCGATTCCTCAGGAGAAGGAACGGCCACATCTTTTTTCACCCAGTTGCACTCATCCTTGACCTTTTCGAGTATGTCTTCGGTGATGGTGCATATATACCTCGACCTCGGCTCGCATTGGCCCTGCACCGAGGTGGTCTTCTCTATTTTAAAGTCGGTGACGGTTGGCACCTCGTCAGAATTAATTCCTCAAGGTAGGGCTCCGTCGCAGTCTCATCACCGGCGGGACGCGATGAAGAAACAACCTCTGTTTATGGTACGATCTTAGAAGTTTTAGCCATTTACGAACATCAAATAAGAGAGTAAGGATGTTGATTAGATTTCAAAGAATTTTGGATATGGAAATTATGAAGTAAGGGATTCTTTAAAAGCAAGAGCAGAAAAGGCTTTGATTGTAAAAGTTTTAATGAGAGAGGGTTGATGCTTTTTGTAGGTAGAAGGCGATGGTTCAGAACCAATAGTGGTCGACCAGCACCTGACAGGCATTTAATGCCTTGGTAACTAGACCGACAGGACATTTCGTCGCTATGTCAAGGTCGAGTTCGTCACTGACGTCATCACTCATAGAGATGGAGTTCGTGAATTCATATCATTTCTCATCGTATTATTTCTGAGAAACGAGGGGACTACCTGTATACGATCAGAACCGACCTGCCCTTCTTATGACTAATCGAGGTTGAATCATGATAGGACACGGTTCAGCCTTGTGTTATATCGAGCCTCATTACAAAGTTAGATTACTGAACTCTTAATTCAGAGACCGACCAAGGATTAGATCAGCCAAGATCGAGACCAGGCAGAACGGAGATCATGCGAGATCTATGGAGGTTTACTTAGTCAAGTAACCGTAAGCCGAAATATCCGTGATCGAGCAAGGATCACAGTGAAAATCTTGGCATGTATTAAGATGAGGCCGATGAATTAGCCAATCATGGAATTAATCACGTAATACATAGAAATATACTACTCTTTAATCTCTCAATATTCTGTTACTTTGTTTATATCTCATTTAGCTCACTCATTTGGTTCGAGGGTAACTTATCTCGAGGGTCAAAGCTGCACATCTAATTTGGTTTGGTTTTGTTTTTTCTTTACAATCAATTTCAATATCAATATGCATATTTTTCCAGTTTGTGCCAAGTGAAATCACGTGTCCTTAAAATCACATATAAATTCAATTATTATCCGTTTTTAGGGTAAGCAATATGAACTTAATGAATATGATATTATGAAGTTAAGTGATATTCGGTTTAAAGTATGTATATTTATATGCATATTGCCTCGCATTTTACTCACGTTTTGTAAATTTCGGATGTGTAATTTGATAATTTGGGCTAATTCGTGATATTTTTATGTGTAAGTCATCTTGAGACAATGTGGGAAGAAAGTGCATGAGTTGAATAAAAAATGGAACAAAATAAAATATTGGGACAGTGTAGCACCACAGGCGCTACCTGTGGCACAATTTCCAGAGGCAAAAATTTCCAGCGCCAGCTGCCGCCAGGGCTAGCACCCCATGCTACCCTAGGTGCTGGGTGATGGATTTCCCTCTTATTTCATCCGAGACAAGGTTATTTCGACCCAAGACGTCCCCAACTCGTATAAAAATAAGTCTAAACCTATTTTGGAGGGGGGAGGGCACTTTGAGAGAAAACCACAAGCACGGACACTCGGGAGCAAAGATTCTCAGTTTTTTTTCTCTTCTCTATCTTTAACTTTATAGTTTATTAGTTATAGAGTTTTGGGTGCTACATGAATATTATAGTTTTAAATTTGAATTGTTTTTATTATTTTATTATATTGGTTTATTTATTCAATCTTGCGCTTAATTATTTGATTGTTTGATCACCAATTGAATACTATGTATGAATCTAGGATTGAGCTCGGAAGAGAGAATTTTAGATTGCATATATTATTGAGTAGAGCAAGATTTTGAACCTGAGTATCAGGGACGGATTTGCGGTTAGGATAAGAATATATCTAATCGCCTTGCTTTGTTACTATATGAGAATTATTAATGCATTTTTGTTAATCCTAATTCCATAGGAATATATGCGTTAGGTTAGCTTGAATAGGCGAGTAGTACTACGGGAGAATACTACGAATAATATTAACCCTGTCAATCAATAAACTAGATATACTAATTAGACAATTTCAGTAGAAAACACAACGGGGTTGTAAGCTAACCCCTAACTCTAGAATATTTTCTCCCATTGAATTCATATTTAATATTTCGATTTGTTTCTTTTAATTTCTTATTTTATTACTCTAGATTAGCTTTAGTTAAATAATCACACTTTAGAAAACCGCTTAAAAAGATTTATTGTCTTTGTTTAATTTAGTAAAATAGTTAATCACAAATCCCTATTCGTACAACCACGTATATTTGCGTGTGCGTTTGGGAGCAACATTGAGTGATACAAATTGTAATTGATATATCACTGCAATTAATTATTGATTAAATGATAAATCTACATAAAAGTACATATAACGTACTCTAGATGAAATAAAGGTAGATAAGCATATGTGACTTAATAATTTTGAGTATGCCATTAATTTTATGCATACATATTGTCTTCTGTGCGAGTATATGTGACTTAATAAAAGTACATAAGTGATATTATACTATGGGATTCACCACTTACACGACCAAAAACGTTTAGGTAGATAACCTTTTGTTTCAAAACATCGTGATTTTGAATAAATGGTTAACCTTTGGTTAATCGAATAAACATTTTTAAGTCAATACAAATTAATTCTTCCATACGATTAACTACTGCTTTTATCCCAATAAAATTGACAGAATTCAGATTACACTATATAAAGTTATTGTACGCGTCGAATTAACGGGGTGAATTTAAATATCATTTTTCTTTTGTTATTTTACTAAATAACTAAATTTTAATAATTCATACAAGTATGTGTTTACCCGTAAAATGGTACATTACTTAGCCTTGAAATGAAGATAAAATAGCAGAAACAGTAATTCCGGGAGGTCTTCCGGGCACAACAACAATGAAATTAAGGAGTAAGAAGATAAAATTGTATAAAGCTTTGAATTGATTATAGAATAAGTTTTGCCAGTAAATTCATCTCCTTTACAATGATAATAGAGGTCATTATTTATATCTGCACCTATGGAACAAGGTCCTAGGATCATGCCCTTCTTTAATGTCAATTATGAGGTCCACTGAAGAATGTGTAAATGAAAATTTCTTTGTAAGGCGCAGTGTACTCAATGCTCTGGAATATTCTCTATTAAATACTACCGGGAGGCAGATATTTATGACATCTTTATGAACATTATTCTTTCCGGTGACAAATGGAACAGTTGTCTTCGGCTCTAACTATCATCTGTTTTTGGCTCAACGTGTCACTCTCTTATGCAACCACTTAGCGTAGTATATTTTAACTTATACAGATAGTCCCTCCACTTTCCGAGGACATAACTTTGTGTCACCGGAAAGTTGTAGAAACATTCTTTTTTGTGGGAATTACTGTGATTCCCTTTGAAAAGATTCTGACGGTTGATTAGACGCACGTCTCTCCGCATTTATTGCCCCGAACACGCGTCATCCCATGATTCAACATAACTTTTTCCGATTATCGAGGTAATCATGGCCACAAATTTAGCCACTTAAACCTTTACTTATTCGCATCAACCTCCTTCATCCATACTCCAAAATTCTCCAAACTCTCTTCATTCAACTTGTATTCCGTTCTTCGGCCTTTCTTTAACTCTCTTCAAACGAGAAAATTTTTTCCTTCTTCCATAACATACAATGGCTTCTTCTTCAAAAAATACTTGTTCCTCAAAGAACAAAAACATAGCCGAGGAAGACGCTCCTCCAACAGTGAGCACCATCATCCCTAGAAATTTTGTCACTACAAAAGACTTCGAAGAAAATTTTCTTCTGTTAGCCCTCGTACATGGGTCGTTAGCAGATATCCTTCTTACATCCGTCCTTTCATCATTCCTTCTGTAAATGAAGATTGTTGTTTTCAGGATTTAGACATTATTGCTCCTGTCCTGACAGAGCGGGTAACCTTACCCAAGAAGGGTTTTACGTACTTCTTTACGTGTCCTTTCAATTTGGGGACATATTCTCCAGGTGGAGAGCTTGACTCCGTCATTGAGGAGTTTTACCTCCGCTAGCAGGTTTGTTTGGCACAGGTGAGTCTCTCCATGTGGAGGACGATTGCTTGCCTTCGACGCCTGTGCAAGGAAACGGTGGATGAGCTATCTTTAGCTCCCGTGATGAACCTTTACTCCCCCAAGATCTTTTGTGGCGGGATGATCAACCTCAGAAAGTGAGGCCACCATGCATTGATATCCAACATGGACGATGATAATGATCGTGGGTGAATGGAATGATTTTTTTTGTTGCCACCAGTGACATCATCCCGGCCTCAGCACCTTCCTTCCCGAAATTGTGGAACCACACTCGTAAGTATACAATTTGCTTCTACTCTTGTTAAAAATCCTTCTCTCGTCATTATTAACTTTTGTTCCTTTACCTGCCTCAGCGACTTAGTGGGTTTCTCCGAGGGTTGAAGGCTTGGACCAATGGGTTTAGAATATTTTAGATGTTATTACGCCCGAAACCCGTACGTGGAAAAAGTTGTCCTTGAAATATGGGTGGAAGGCCAAAAATCATGATAAGTTTAACTCATCATCTCCTTACCTTTTCTTATAAGAGGGTTATCTTATTCTTCTCTCCTGTTGAATATATGTCTACCCCAGGGCTCAATTGTTGTCCCCGAGGAGGGCATTTTGGCTGATTTTGCTCATGCGGAAAGACTGTTGCAGAAAGCTTTTTCAAAGACAGGCATCTCTGCTCCTGATTCTGGTGCAAGTGCTTCTTCTCGGTCCCTGGCTGGAGAATAAGCAACCAAAAAGAAGGCGTTCCTCCGTGGCCGGGGAAAAAAAATAAGAGAGCGAAGAGTGCTTCCCCCGAGTCGTCTCCAGAAGTCGTGGTGACGAGACCTCTTCCCGGGCCGACCATAGATACCATGATGATTGACGATGATGGAGTAGCTAGCGAGGAGGGAGCTTCTCTAAATTGAAGACGACGACCTTCCTCAACTCAACAGAACGCTCAATCTGTTGAGTTAGTTACACCAACTAAGGACGATGTCTCGGTGCTTTGGGGGGAGTATGAAATGGTGGAAAATGCCAACTCCCGCTTCCGGATCCCAGTCGTTACGCCTGGTATTTCAGGGCTGAGTACCGGGTCCATTCCGTCTTTGGTTGATGAGCAACCAACAACCAGTACTGCATTTTGTTGCTTCTGCTTCTCATCCTTCAGCACCATCGGCTTCATCTCCATCTTCATCAACACCAGCAACTGCTACATCATCTCTACCTTCACCAACTCTACCACCAGCAACTACTACATCATCTCCACCGGTCGCATCTACCCAAGAAGAGGGTATTATTCTACCCTAGTCCCCAGTTCATGGGAATTTGGGGCAAAACTATGCTCCCCCCTTAGAAGATCCTGCAAAGGAGGAGGAGTGTTACTCTCTCGGTCTCCACCGGATGCAATTTGCTATCCTAGCCGGGGGAACTTGCTAACTATCTTAAGCCTTTGGCTTCAGAAAAAGACTGAGAAAAGATATAAGCTCTCTCGGGAGACTGCTTGTTGAACAATGCCATGCACAACGCTGCAACGGTACATTCTTCACTTCTTTTGTCATTTCTTCTGTCTTTGACAAAAAGTAACCTGAGTTTGTCTTTCTTGTTCTATAGGCCAATTTCCTTGCTTTCGAGGGCCTCTAGAGGTTGATTCGGGAAAAGAAGAACTTACCTCTGCACGAGATCAACTTTTGGCCGAGCTGGAGCAAATTGCTGCTTGCCTCTCAGAATTGAATGCCAAAGTTGCTGAGGCCATTGTGTTGCAGACTTGTTTGTAGCAAAGCAAGCAAGAAGTGGTAACCTTTAGCCAAGAGATTAGTCCGCTTAGGGTTAAATTTGATGAGGCCAAGGCCAAATGGGTTGAAATCCGTAGTGTCGTTCTTGATGCAACCGACCGCGAGGATGCCTCCGCTGAAAGATTGACCAACTTAGAGGCAGCCTTGAACTCCAAAATCGAAGAGCTTGCTGCTGCAGGGGTGAAACATGCGCAATTGGAGGAGAAGTATTGTAAAACTATTGAGCATAATATTATTTTTAGCTCAACTGTCTCTGATCTCGATGTTAGCCTCAAATCCATTAGATCTGCACGGGGAAATGTAACGACCCGACCGGTCATTTTGAGCTCTAGCGCGTCATTCAGCGGTTTGAGGCCGTGAGCAGCTTCATTTCAAGTATTATGACCCGTGGGCGTGGTCAGAATTGAATTTCAGGAAGTTTAGAGTTGAGTTGGAAAGAAAATTCTCATTTCAGAAGTCTTAAGTTGGAAGAATCAACTGAGATTGGAATTTTGAGTAAACGACATTCGAATCAGGATTTGAAGGTTCCAACAGGTTCGTATGATGATTTCGGAATTGGGAGTATGTCCGAATCGGGTTTTGGATAACCCGGGAGCGTTTCGATGCATATTATGGAAGTCAGCATTTTTGAAGAAATTTCCTAAGTTTGGACTGAAGCGCATTTCAGTGATGTTGATGTCCGTTTGGATTCTGAGTCTGGGAATAGCTTCGTATAGTGATTCTGGAGTTGGGAGCGTGATCGCAAGTGAATTTGGATGTCCGTAGGTCATTTGGTTAAAGATAGAAATTTGAAGGTATTTGAGAAATCCGACCAGAAGTGGAAATTTTGATACTGGGGTCGGAATGCAGTTTCGGAAGTTGGAGCAGGTCCGTAATGTCGAACATGACTTGTGTAAAAAATTTGGGGTCAATCGGACGTGATTTGGTAGGTTTCGGCATAGGATGTAGAAGTTGGAAATTTCTAAGTTCATAAAGTTTGAATTTTAATGCGATTCATGATGTTGGCATTGTTTGAAGTGATTTCGAGGCTCGACTAAGTTTGAATGAGGTATTGGGACTAGTTGGTAGTTTTGGTCGGGGTCCCGAGGGCCTAGGGTGTGTTTCGGGGTGGTTCTGTGTTGTTTTCAAGTGTTTTTGTGTTTCTGTCTTTCTGGTGTTTTGGGGGCTCAGTGCGATCGCAGCCCTAGTGGTGCGATCGAGGAGAAGGAATTAGAGGGGCTGGTAATTTGGCTTGTGCGATCGCATAAGGATGTATGCAATCGCACAGAGGAGGATTTTGGGGGCTGCTGCATTGGCCTATGCGATCACAGCTATTGTGTTGCAATCGCACAAAGGACAAATGTAAGGCTTCATGGTTTTGCTTTTGCGATCGCAGCTGGTACTGTGCGATCGCACAAGGTGTTCTGGGCAGCATACTTGGCTTGTGCGATCGCGGCTAATTGTGTGCGATCGCACAAAAGGTTTTCCTGGGTACTGTTCAACTTAAAATGGATTTTTCCATTTCTCTCATATATCTCTCATGGTTAGGGGGATTTCGGATGATTTAAAAGGTTGATATTCATCAATCATTAAGAGGTGAGTGATTCCTTCTCATTTCCAAGTTAATTCAAGGTTTATACATGGAATTAGACATGAAAATTGTTGGAAAATTGAATATTTTGAAGAAAACCTAAAAATTTGGCAATTTGGATTTTAGCCACGAATTGAGCATGAATATTTGAGTAAAATGTATATTTGAACTAGTAAAGCTATGGGTAGAATTTATCTTCGAGAAATTTCAAATTCTGGGCACGTGGGCCCGAGGGCATTTTGGTCATTTCACTAAGCGGGGTTGGAAAATTTTATAATTTGGAATTGTTGCAAATATTAGAGTATATTTTCATTGGTTTGTCTTTGTTTGGATAGTTTCGGAGCGTTGTGCAACGATTTGAGTTGTCAGAAGGGCTTAGAGGCCGGTTATCGAATTTCGGAGCGAGGTAAGTATCCTTTCTAACTTCGTGAAGGGGAATTGTCCCCTTGGGTGAACTAGTTAAGTATGTGTTACTATCTTCGGGGGCTACGTACGCACGAGGTGACGTGTGTCCGTGCGTAGCTACTGTTATGCCATGTCCGGGTAGCCTAGGACCCACTAGCATGCCTTACCTGTTGTACCTGTGATCTTGTCTGTAATATTAGACTACTACTATACTCGAATGACTAAGGAAGATTAGAGTTTATTTTCTTAATCATCTAAAAAGAGAATTGATTTTCCTTCGCGGGAAATTGTATTTCCGGATAAGGTTGTATTATTAAACATTATAAAATCTTGGCAAGTGAATTTCGAAAAAAAGATTTAAATACTATTGTGGTTTCTAAAAGAGAAATCGGTCATTTACTTGAGTATTTGTGTTCCCGACGTATTCGGGGTTGATTGTTGATTGTGCATGTCTGCATGTGACCGCTTCACAATTTACATTCCGCGAGCGGAGTGTTATTTCCCCCACTCTCATGGGAGCGGACCGTACGCCACGGTGAATTTAAAATGCACTTTTGGTACGGGCCGTTCGATCCTCGACAGTGCATAGACATGATTATTATACTGAGAGGTCCACTTATGGGACGGGTCGTTCGATCCTCGACAGTGCACAGAGATGATTATTATATTGAGAGATGCACTTTTGGTACGGGCTGTTGGATCCTCGGCAGCGCATAAACATGAGTATTTTATTGAGAGGTGCAATTTTCGTACGGGCCGTTCGATCCTCGGCAGTGGAAAGAGTTGATTATTATGATGACTCAGGTCGGTTGTCCTTATCCCGTATGTGCATGATAAATTGTTAAAAGGCTAGTTATGGATTTTAAAAAGTGACAAAGTTATTTGGGGGAAAACAAGGAGGAAATTGTTCATTTAAAATATTTGTGGAAAAATAAGGAAGTGGTAACTGTTTTGTTTATTTCCAGTATTTACTTGGATTTCAGTGCCTTATATATATATATATTTATTTCTTACTACCTTTACTTGCCTACCGTTTTCATCATATGCTATTAATTAATTTTCTTTCCCTTAGTGAGTGTCTAACTCGACCTCTCGTCACTACCTCTCTGAGGTTAGGCGGGTGACTTACTGAGTACATGTTTTTTGTGTACTCATACTACACTTGCTGTGCATTTTATTGCACAGGTACTTTCATAGCAATGAGGAGGATTCGGAGACTTAGGCGAGATGCATCATCCGGAGGCGATCCGCAGCTAACAGGGTCTCTTTCGTACTGTATTTATTTTCATTTTGAATTTCCTTGTCCAATTTGTATTGCAGACAGGATTTGTAATGATTGTATAAATTATTAGAAATTGCTCAAGTGACACCGGGTTCTGGGATGTGTTGGGATATATTTGCTAAAATGTAGTATTCAAACCATTGTTTTACTTAACAAATTTTATTTGGTTAATATGTCATAAAGTGACAGGAAATGTTTTTCATAAATGTTAAAACAGGGAAATTATTTCAATTAATTAATTATTGGCTTACCTGACAATGACGTCCGGCGCCATCACGACCTTATGGATTTTGGGTCATGACAAAATGGTATCAGAGCGCTAGGTTCCCGTAGGTCTCACGAGTCATGAGCAAGTCTAGTAGAGTCGGTACGGAGACGCCTGTACTTATCGGTACAGAGGCTATAGGGCTGTTAGGAGTACTTCCCTTATTGATTCCTCATCGTGCGATTTGATTCCTTTGAGGCTTATGTCGATGTTCATTCTTACTCAATCTTGCGGGTCGCGAAGCGCTTGCTATGAATCGGGAATTTGAGGAATTAAATATTGCTACGGATGTAATTCGAGATGTTTCCATGTGTAATTGGTTGGGGCTGTTGTTATGGACCTGCAAAGGAATAATATGTTGTTTCAGCTCAGTAGCTGTGTTTCTGAGAGCCTTAAGGCTATGCTCAGGTAGTGATGATGCTTGCGATTGGTTGTCGCGCAATGTCGATATGATTAAAGAATGCTTGCCCGTATGCTGGGGGTGATGAATGGTTTGAAGGGAGGTTTTCTCAGAGTGTGATTTCAAGATTTCGATATTTTAGTCCCGGTAGAGGAAAGGCATTTGGATTATGAATGGTCGGGTTGGGGTTGATAAAGTAGTAAGACGTGGTGTCTTCAAGTGAGGTGGGATATGCACCGGTGATGTGAAGTCATCGTCATTGATCGAATGGAATGTGCTACGTTTGTCAGTGTTATAATTTCTTCGGTTGCGTGGGTCAGAGTATTGGGAAGAAGTATTGAAGAATGCGGTCGGCAGAGACCGTAAGGTGCGGTGGTTCAGTACCGGATAAGTTTTGATAATGAAGGCAGCTAGAGAAAGGTGATCTTTGGAGAGTCGGAAGTCGTGGTGATCTGCTGGTTTAGAAGTTACAGAGAATAGTCCTAGAGTGAGGCTAGGCGGTGGTTCCATTGCTAGGAGGCCAGGTATAAGAAGCGGAAGTCGAGCAGTCACAAAGTGGGGGAGCGGCAGCATAGCTTGGAATTTGAAGATATTGTCGCGCATTTAATGGATGTCCATGAGGAGCGGACGGACTAGTAAAGTTGGTAAATGAAGCAGGGCGTAGGATGTGGTATTGAAGTCGCAGAGAGCGTGCATTTCAGCATCGTTGGAAGGTGTCTGAGGTGATTTCCACATGTGGGTCATCTCCTATGAATAGGGTAGCGGTAGCATGGTTGGCAGGTCTCGGTGAGGGGTTCTAGCGGCTATTTGGTAGGAGGAGGAATGTGTGAATGATGCTAGAGAATTTGAGTATTTAGTGAGTGCTAGCAAGAGAATTTGGAAGAATTTGGACGGATTGGTTGAGCAAGATCGCGTTATTAAAGGTGAAAGGATCTCGGCAGGGTCTAGGGTGGTGCAAGGAGTAGCTTAAGGCTAAGTGGGGGAGTCCCACCATCTGCAGTTGGGTTGTAGGGTTGTGTTATCATAGGTTTGCGGGTTATCGGCGTTGGCAAGTTAGTACAACTAAGGAAAAGGGTGTTCATGTGCTAGAAGAGCCTTGGAGTGATTGTATTCGGGGCCATTCAGAGTGGGTGACTCTCAATAGCGGTCTTGGTGAATTCAAAAGTTAAGAATGTGGCGTTTAAGGGTTTCAGGCAGCAGTATGATCGAGCATCAAGCTTTTGCAGAGTAATTTCTAAGAAAAAAGAGGATGGTTGGAATGTTCGATGACATGTTTCAACATGCAGGATAGTATTGGAGGAGTGAGAGAAATAAACTCCGGATACTAGAAAGATGATCAGGATGGTATGAGACGGGTTGCGGGATTTGGGCAACATAGTCTCGTGAATCAAGGTCACTCGGGATGAGTGAGGGTTGAGTTTGCTATGAGTTGAAGGAAGTTGCTATTATTCCCGAGGAAAATGAAGATGATTAAAAGCAAATAGATTGATTAGCCATGGTTGAAATGGCACATTTTCGCAGTGATCATTTCCTTCGGTGTGATTAAGTTATGCATGTGGTATGTGCCGGTGTGTGCGAGGCTTGTCGGCCGTCGTAATGGATTCCATGTGGGAGCATTTGAGTGCTATGGCCTGTCAGGTATAGGAAGATCCCGGAAGGGTTATAGTGGTATAGAATACTACTTAAGGATTTGCATGTTGGGTGATTGTGGGAATTCACTCGTGTGTTGAGATGGTACTCCTGAATTGAGTTAAGTAAAAAGTTTCTATATGATGAAGTTTTCACCTTATTGGTGGTTCAGAAGTTATGATGGAATTCTTGTGCTACCTTATATTGGCATATTAGGTGCAGTAAGCAGTATGTAACTGGGAGTAAGAATCGATATTGTGGTTCGGTGTTAATAAGGAAGTCATGAGCTCGGAAGAGCAAGAAAAAGAGATTCAAAAGTTCAGAGTAAGCTGGTGTTATATTCAGTGTCACCTGAGATTGATATTCGGTGGAAGAGGCTTTGTACCCTGGTCATGGGTTCTTGATGTGTCTTGTTGCCGTGTGTGGAAGGTCGTGAAAGCACGACCGCGAAAAGATTGTATAAGTGTGACATGTAGTCACTTGATGGATTGAAGATTTTTTCTGAGTATAAAGAAGTGCAATGTTGTTTATTTTAGAAGTTATGACTGAGAGGCGTTCAGTTCATTTGGTTGTGGATTGTGGGGTGTTTGTCCCGGCTATGATGGTTGTTCTTGCATATTATGAGAGGAAGTGGGTTAATGTGGACCCAGGTAAAGATATTAGCCTAGTTTGGTGCGAGCAAGGTAGACGTGATGTTTGTGGATGGATTTAAATATGATTATCCGCTTCATGTGAGGTAGATATATTGATTTCATTATAGCGCTCCTCAAGGAGGGGTGTTGGGATATCAGGTGTTGTTCCGTCTTCTTCAAATTCATGCGATATTATGATTGTGTCGTGTGAGTTGTGAAACGGCTTGATAATTTCCTATGTGTTGAGGTCCCGCGTAGTGGGATCTTATGTGATCAGGATAGCTCTTGAGATCCAGAGTGTATACATGTATATCTCACCTCAGTTGTGCTTGAGTTTTGTAGCATGCGGCTTCGTCAGACTCCCCAGGATGGTATTATGCACTTAGCGTGCTTGTGCCCGATATTCAGTAATTTGTAATAGTGAACAAAATAGCTCCATATATATATCTTCTTATGTAAATTTCATGATGAGATTGGGTGGAACACCGCCACGGGTATGCTATTTGGATCGGGTTGCACGCCGCAACAATGTGATTATGAGAAGGGCTAATATATATTTATTTTTCTTATGTTTTACTTCCTATTTTTGAGAAAATTCATATTAGTTGTATGAGTTGAATAGTCCCTTCCTGAGTCATTTCTTACCTATCATGTACGAGTTATGTCCTAGTGGCGCGATGTGGTATCATGTGAGGTTGTTGGTCATGTTTGGGGTGATTTGTTGTCTGAGCAGTTCATACTGGGTGAGATGAGATTATCGGATCACGGATCAGTACGATAAGGTCATGTGAAGTGTATATTAAAGAACAAATACCATTATTCAGGTTCATAATGAAGTGATGATACTAGTCAAGATGAGGTATTCAAGGATTTGTTAACTCTGCAGTTGGGTATGAATTTCTGCACATTTCCTCCGTTGTGGTGGTATCGTAAGCATTATAGCAGGATGTATGTATATTTGTTATGAGATGCATCGGGATCACCAGATTCGTGAAATTTTGGCTATTAAGGTTCAGGGAGTGTCATTGTGGTCAGATGATGGATTATGCGGTGTATGGTGCCGATTCAGCAAAGGTATGCACTTGTATTGTAGTGACTCGTGTGCTAGTCGATACGGTGTTTATATGTTGGAAGTAGGCCTGGCAGAAAATTTCAAGTGTTGGAACTAGGTTCTGAGCTTATTATATGGATAAAAGAAGAAATCTTCAGATTTGATCAAGCTAATGTACTCAACTGGGTTGTAGTAGCACGGGCATGTGCTCGAGGTGTTAAACAGTGATTTCGGATAACTCCAGAGCAGTTCTTGGCACGTTCGAGGACGAACGCCGGTTTAAGTGGGGGAGAATGTAACGACCCGATCGATCATTTTGAGCTCTAGCGCGCTGTTTAGCGGTTTAAGGCCGTGAGCAGCTTCGTTTCAGATATTATGACCCGTGGGCGTGGTCGGAATTGAATTTCAGGAGGTTTAGAGTTGATTGGAAAGAAAGTTCTCATTTCAGAAGCCTTAAGCTGGAAGAATCAACTAAGATTGGAATTTTGAGTAAACGACCTCCGAATCAGGATTTGAAGGTTCCAGCAGGTTCGTATGATGATTTCGGACTTGGGCGTATGTCCGGATCGGGTTTTGCATAACCCGGGAGCATTTCGATGCATATTGTGGAAGTCAGCATATTTGAAGAAATTTCCTAAATTTGGTCTTGAAGTGCATTTCAGAGTTATTGATGTCCGTTTGGGATTCCGAGTCTAGGAATATCTTCGTGTTGTGATTCTGGAGTTGGGAGCGCGATCGGAAGTGAATTTGGACGTCCGTAGGTCATTTTGAAGTCATTTGACTAAATATAGAAATTTAAAGGTTTTTGAGAAATCTGACCGGAAGTGGAAATTTTGATATCGAGGTCGGAATGTGATTCCGGAAGTTGGAGCGGGTCCGTAATGTTAAATATGACTTGTGCGCAAAATTTGAGGTCAATCGAACGTGATTTGATAGGTTTCGGCATCGGATGTAGAGGTTGGAAATTTCTAAGTTCATAAAGTTGGGATTTGGGTGCGATTCGTGGTTTCGATGTTGTTTGATGTGATTTGAGGCCTCGATCAAATCCGTATTCTCTTTTGGAGCAGGTTGGTATAATTGGACGTGGTCCCAGGGGCCTCGGGTGGATTCTGGGTGGTTAACAGATCAAGTTGAAAGTTTGAAGAAGGCTGGAATTGCTGTCATCTGGTGTGACCGCACCTGTGAGGATTTGGCCGCAGGTGCGGCTGTGGCACCGCAGGTGCGAAGGATTTATGGTCCGGCTAGGAGCGCAGGTGCAATGGTATTTCTGCACCTGCGAGGTCGCAGATGCAGGTTATGGGGCGCAAGTGCGAGGTTTGCTTGAGTTAAGGAAAGCCGCAGGTGCGGAGGTTTGGTCGCACCTGCGGAATCACAGGTGCGAAAAATGGCCTGGGCAGAATGTTTTAAAAACCGAGAATTTGTGGCCATTTCTTAATTTCTTCCTTGGTTTGGTCGATCTTGGGAGGCTTCAAGGAGAGGATATCTTCATGCAATGTCAAGGTAAGTAATTCCTTCATGTTTCTAAGATTAAATACAAGTATATGCATGGAATTAGACATGGAAGTTAGTAGGAGAATTTGGAAATCTTGAAGAAAACCTAGAAATGGTGATTTGGATTTTTAGCCACGAATTTGAGCATGGAATGTAGAGTGAACTGTATATTTGAACTAATGGAGCTATGGGTAGATTATATCTTCAAGAGATTTTAGATTCCAGGCGCGTGGGCCCGAGGGCATTTTGGTTATTTCACTAAACGGGGTTGGAAATTATATTATTTGGAAATGTTGCAAATATTAGAGTATATTTTCATTGGTTTGTCGTTGTTTGGATAGTTTTGGGGCGTTGTGCGTCTGTTGGAGTCGTCGGAATGGCTTGGAAGCCGGTTATGGAATTTCAGAGCGAGGTAAGTCTCCTTTCTAACTTTGTGAGGGGGAATTGTCCCCCTAGGTGAATTAATTAAGTATGTGATATTATCTTCGGGGGCTACGTACGCACAAGGTGACGGGAGTCCGTGCGTAGCTACTATTATGCCATGTCCGGGTAGTCTAGGACCCACTATCATGCCTTACGTGTTTTACATGTGATCCTGCCTGTACTATTAAACTGTTAATATAATCGAAATCGTAATTGAATATCTAAAAGAAGACTAGAGTTCATTTTGTTAATCATCTAGAAAGAAAATTGTTTCCTCCGTGGATAATTATATACCTGGTAGGGCTATATTATGGAATATCATTAAACTTGACAAATGAGTTTCAAAACAAAGATTTAAAATCTATATTACATGTTCCTTTAAGAAGAATTTTACCACTTTCCTGAGAAAACAAAACTGCTTCTTGACAAAAATAAAGAATTATTGTGTGGATATGTGTACATATGAGCACCTGAGTTGCAGGTATGGTTCGCGAGCAGGCTAGACTTATTATTTGTATGGATAACCGCGTCGCATGATCGATTCACGAGCGGGGCAGATAGATGCATCTATGGTTCGAGTCGTTCGACCCTTCGGCAGTGCACAATTTATTATTATTGGTCCGCCCCGTTCCGACCTCAACATTGCTTGCGCATGATATTTACTGCGTAGTTGCTATGATTTTTGCCTAATTACCGACCTGGGATTTTAAGTTATCAATTGAAATGACAGAAATTTAAAGTTATTAAAAGATTTTGGAAGAAGTTGTTCCTTCCCGTTGATTAATTGTTGTTTGATTAAATCACCCATGTTGATTAATCGTTATTAATATGACGAAGATATAAAGTATTAAATGTGAACAGAGTTGATAATATTTATTCCTGATTTTAATAAATTGCCTATGATAATCATACTTAGTGTCGCACTTAAATATTCTAAATTGACCTTTAGCTAGTGTCTAATTTGACCCCTCGTCACTACCTCTCTGAGGTTAGGCGGCGACTTACTGAGCACACGTTCTTTTTGTACTCATGCTACACTTGTTGTGCATTTTATTGCACAGGTACTCTGATAGCAATGTGGAGGATTTGGAGACCTGGGCGAGTTGCATCATCCGGAGGCGATCCGCAACTGACAAAGTCTCCCTCGTGTTGTATTTATTTTCATTTTAAATTTCCTTGTCCAATTTGTATTTCGAACAGGCTTTGTGATGATTGTATAAATTCTTAGAAATTACTCATGTACTTGTGATACCGGGTTCTGGGATGTGTAGGGATATATTTTCTAAAGTGTAATATTTAAACTATGATATTACTTAACTGATTTTTATTTAGTTATATGTAATAAAGTGCAAGGAAATGTTTTTTTTCATAAATGTTTAGACCAGAAATTATTTCGATTAATTAATGATTGGCTTGCCTGACAATGATGTCCGGCGCCATCACGACCTTATGGATTTTGGGTTGTGACAGAGTGAATTCTTTCTATCTTAAATTCCTAATTGTTCTTGAAATTTATCGTGTGTGGAACTACACTCTATTGTTTATGTGAAGGCACATGATTTGTGAAGGTAAGGTAAGGTCTTTAACCTCTGTGTTAGAGTAAGTGAGTAGGTTGAGAAAAATGCATGGCGCTTTTGAGTCGAGTCTTGAGGCTAGTATTTTATTATAAGGTGCTTAGTCTATTTTAAATATTCTTGGCATAATTTGTTAGGGGAGTTGTTTGATGAAAAGGTCGTCCCAATGTGAAGTGTGGTTTAATTTCTCAAGGACGAGCAATGGTCTAAGTGTGGGGTGTTTATGGTAGGCTACAAATAGGGATCTTAGGCGACTTTGCACCTATTATTTTCTACACTTTAATTGTATTTGAGCTAAAATATGGAAAATTTATGCTCATTATGTATCTTTTATTGGTAGGTTGATATTCCGGGCTAAGACGAGATTTTTAGACTAAAGTGGATAAAAAGAAAACTTTGAAGTCTGAGTTGAAGTTTGAGAATTAATGTCGGAATCGAGTTCGGGGTCGAGAACCGAGTATACATATACAAAATAAAAGAAATAAAATGCTGAAGGCCATAAAAATTTGCATATCACGTGGCTGATGATGTGTGCCTTAGAAAAAGTGCAATTGAATTGCATATTGCAACTTCATGAGTTGTTGGCTAAGCGACACAATGTGTCCCACATTTTGGAAGCCAATATACAAGGCTTAGGCATCATACAATGAGTAAACAAAGGACTCTGAAGAATCCCATTAGTGTGACACGCAGCGCGTCGCATGGCGCACCGCGCATGTGCAATTTTGTCAGAGTATTTTTCCATTTCGGATCAGAGAGGGTAGTTTCTTCCTGACCCATTTCTACTTGATATAAATACAAAGAAAACATGTTTTTAAGGGGAAATCGACCTAGGAGAGTTTAGAGAGCTATCACGGCTTAGACAAAGATTTCATCAATTCTCTTGCCAACAATCGGTGCAAAACGAGAGTTTGTATTGTAAAGTTATCTTTGATGTTTTTTTTGTTCTTAAACTTATTTGTGATGACATTCTCCATATCCACGGAGTAATTCTTCCCTGGGGTTTTGACGGATATGGTGTTTTGAGTGTTGTTTGTGGATTTTAACTATTGTTTAATTGCATGAATTCGTTTATGGAGCTTTGAATTGATTGTGAAATTATTCACCGGTTTATTTAATCGAAAGAGGAATATTTTGGTGATTATCTTTGCATTATTTGGTTTGGTTTAATTTAGTGATTCTTTCAAGTAATCGAGAGAGATTTTTGAATTATTGATTAAACCAAGTTAGGAAAATATTCAAGAGACGTTTTCCTAAAGGCTAGTCCATTAACATGTTCTTGCATATCTTCACAGTACTTCATACTAGTTTATTTTGTATAGTTCAGATTTAATCAAGAGAGGAATATTGACCTTACGTTTAACCTAATTATCGAGTGAATTCATCAGAATCATTAGAAGTGAATTTAAACAGATTTAAATCCCGAAAACTATCTTACACCTATCATGTCATGGTCCTTATTTCTCATATTGTTTACAAGCCGTTTTAGTTTAACTCTCATTCTTTGTGATCATGTTTAATTATTATTAGTCTTAATTTAGTAGTTAATTTTTGTAGTAATCAGTCAAACTCAAGTGTTGATCATCATGAATAGCAGAAGACGATAAGTTATTTGAACATTATTTAAATCCAATCCTTGTGGAGACGATAAATTTATTATACTATCTTTGGCTAGTGAGCATTAATTTTATTGTACGTGTGTGTTTGATTTCCTTGTTTTGTTTTAAAAGAATAAAAATAAATTTAACTTTTCCCGATGATGGATTTCCTCGACTGTCTTCTTAAGAGATCGAAGTCGAAGAAAAAATATTTTACTTCTTAGGTAGTCTAACAATACCGGTTTTTCTTTGTGCAGCTGTTCATTTCTTAGGATTTTGCTTGAACCAGGTGTAGCTAGTTCATCTTCTTTTAGGAATAGAGAAGTCTTGTGTTATGGTGTTAAATGGAGATGACTTTTATTGACTTTGTTTTGTCTTGAGAGTAGTAAGTGCCTTGGTTGTGACACTTAGGCTCAACTCTTGACTCATGTTTAAGTGCCTTAAATTGTTTGATTTTGACTTTGCTTAACTGTTTTTCCTAGAAAGTCGGAGTAAATCTGATCTTGAGTGAGTTATGTGCTAATGTGTGTGCGAGGTTGTTGTTGATATTCTGTTCATGTTAGTTGATGTCTAGAACTTGCCATGTGTGTTTACAAAGAAAAATGGTAATCTTATTTAGTCTAGGAAGATATATAGGCATTTCTTGGTAAGCAAAATATATGCATGTGACCCGCTTAATTGTTGTGTATCCAAGTTAGTCCTTTTGAGCATATAATCTTATTTTCTTTGGCAACCACACTACAATCCTGACCCCTTTGTTTGAATTGACTATATGTTTTAATCGTTTATCTCTCTTGAGAACTTGATGTATTTATGAGCTTGTTAAAATCTAAGTGGAGGTATAATTGGGTTTTGAGTGGAACTATAAAAAAAAGAGAAAGGTGCACTGTTTGAAAAAATGTTGAGAGCCACTTGTAGGGAATTGAAGAAAAAAAAAGAGAAAGAAAAAACTGTTTGTTTTTGTACATAGTATAAAGAAAATTATTCCTTGCTATTGGTAATTCTTGCTTTGTTTTTGCATAATAAATTGGGAGCTTGGTGTTAATATGATGTGAAGGTTTGCTTAGGAATTGTTCGACATAAGTGTGGGGTCTGAATTGGTGAATTATATGTATTAAAGTACTCAGGGAGGTGTAATCACTATATCCACATGTATCTTACATGTCCCGCAGCCTATATTACAACTAAATAAAGTCCTACATGATCATTGACTGAATGAGCTCAAATTATTAGAGTACTACAATACGAGCAAGCCTATGGCACGTCTTCTGAGGCACATGAATCTTAATTCTGAGAGTGAGTGAATTCTTTCTGTCTTGAGTTCCTAATTGTTCTTAAAATTTATCGTGTGTGGAAGTACTCTCTATTGTTTATGTGAGTGAACATGATTTGCGAAGGTAAGGTAAGGTATTTAACCTCTATGTTAGAGTAAGTGAGAAGGTTGAGAAAAATGCGTGGTGTTTTTGAGTCGAGTCTTGAGGCTAGTATGTTACGATAAGGTGCTTAGTCCGTTTTAAATATTCTTTGCATAATTTTTTAGGGAAGTTGTTTGATTAAAAGGTTGTCCCTATGTGAAGTGTAGTCCAATTGCTCAAGGACGAGAAATTATCTAAGTGTGAGGTGTTGATGGTAGGCTAAAAATAAAGATTTTAGGCGACTTTGCACCTATTATTTGCTACACTTTAATTGTATTTGAGCTAAAATATGGACAATTTATACTCATTATGTATATTTTATTGTGTAGGTTGATATTCCGGGCTAAGACGAGTTTTTTAGACTAAAATGAATAAAAAGAAAACTTTGAAGTCTGAGTAGAAGTTTGAGATTTAATGTCGGAATTGAGTTCGGGGTCGAGAACCGAAATAAAAGAAAAAAAATGCCGAAGGCCATAAAAATTGGCATATCACGTGGCTGATGATGTGTGCCTTAGAAAAAGTGCAACTAATTGCATTTTGCCAACTTCATGAGTTGTTGGATAAGTGACACAATGTGTTCCACGTGGTGGAAGCCAAAATACAAGGCTTAGGCATCAGACAATGAGGTAATTAAGGACTATGAAGAATCCCATTAGTGTGACGCACAACGCGTCGCCTAGTGCGCCTTGCTTGTGCAATTTTGTCAGAGTAATTTTCCATTTCGGATTAGTTTCACGACCCAAAATCTATTAAGGTCGTAATGGCGCCGGACACCATCGTCAGGCAAGCCAATCATTAATTAGTTGAAATAAACTTTTGTTTTAACATTTTTTAAAATTATTACCTTTAACTTATTACGTAATAACTAAACAAGAATCCAATAAGCAAATACGATGATTTAAATATTTCATTTTAGCACATATATCCCAAACACATTCCAGAACCCGGTGTCACAAGTGCATGAGCAATTTCTAAGAATTTATACAATCATTACAAAGCTTGTCCGTGATACAAATTGGACAATGACATTTAAAACAAAATGAATACAATATGAGGGAGACTCTATCAGCTGTGGATCGCCTCCGGATGATGCAGCTCGCCTAAGTCCCAAAACCAGCCACATCGCTGTGAAAGTACCTGTGCAATAAAAATGCACAGCAAGTATAGCATGAATACGAAAACAACGTGTACTCAGTAAGTCGCCCGCCTAACCTCAGAGAGGTAGTAACAAGAGGCCGAATTAGACACTTGCTAGAGGTCAATTTAGTATATTAAAGTGAGATACTAAGCATGAATGTCATAGATAATTTATTAAAGTCAGGAATAAATAATACCAGCTCCTTCCACATTTAAAACTTTAAATCTTCGTCATTTCAGTTGACAATTTAAATCATAACCAGGGATAAGAAAAATCAGACTTATTTTACATTTTACACATCAATTCTCCTTCCTCATAACTGGCCATTAAAACTTCCTTAGGCCGATAAACATGTATAAATCACAGCAAATACGCAGTAAATATCATGCCCAAGCAATGCCGAGAGTCGACGGCCCGAACCAACATAAACATAAACTGCGCACTGCCAGGGTCGGACGGATCGAACCATAGATGCATCTATTTTCCCCACTCGTGAATCAATCATGCGATGCGGTCAACATAATAATAATAAGGCTAACCTGCTCGCGAATCATACCTCATATGTACACATATTCACATAATTAATCCGCATTTTTATCAAGAAAACAACTTCTCAGTAATGATAAAATCCTCTTAAAGGAACACGAAAAATAGCATTTAAATCGTTGTTTTGAAACACACTTGCCAAGTTTAATAATATTCAATAATATAACCTTATCAGGTATACAATTATCCACGGAGGAAATCAATTCTCTTTCTAGATGATTGAGAAACTGAACTCTAGTCTTCTTAGATATTCAATTACTATTTCAATTATATTAGCGGTCTAACATTACTGTCAAGATTACATGTACAACAGGTAAGGCATGCTAGTGGGTCCTAGACTACCCGGACATGGCATAATAGTAGCTACGCACGGACTCACGTCACTTCGTGCGTACGTAGCCCCCGCAGATAACACCACATACTTAATTAGTTCACCTGGGGGGACAATTCCTCCTCGCAAAGTTAGAAAGGATACTTACCTCGCTCTGAAATCCCATAACCGGCTTCCAAGCCCTTCCGACGACTCCAATGGATGCACAACGCCCCAAAACTACCAATAACGGGCAAAGTAATGAAAATTCATTCTAATACTCATATAAAATTCAAATTATATACTTTCTCAACTCCGCTCGGTGAATTGACCAAAATGCCTTCGGGCCCACATGCCCGGATTCCAAAAGTTCTCGAAGACATATTCTACCCATAGCTTTACTAACTCAAATATACAATTTACTCTAAATTCCATACTCAAATTCGTGGCTAAAAATCCAAATACAAATTTGTAGGTTTTGTTCAAGATTTCCCATTTTCCTACTAATTTCTATGTCTAATTCCATGCATAAACCATGTATTTAACTTAAAAGCATGAAGAAATTACTTACCTAGTAATGCATGATTAAAATACCTCTTGAAGCTCCCCTAAAATCGCCCTATCCATGAGAAATATGAGAGAAATGGCCAACAATCTCGGTTTTAAAATATTGTGCCTAGGTCATTTTTTGCACCTGCGATAAAATCTTCACACCTGTGCTTCCGCAGGTGCGCCCAAGAGCTCGCACCTGCGGCTTCCTTCTCCTCCAGTCGGATCCGCTCCTGCGACCGATTGCCCGCATCTACGCCTTCGCAGGTGCGGAAATTCCATTGCACCTGCAATCCCAGCCAAGCCAGCCCACTCGCGCACCTGCGGCCAGATCCTCGCAGGTGAGGTCACACCAGACACCAGCACCTGCAGCTCCTTTTCCAACTTCAAATTTGATCCGTTAACCACTCGGAATCCACTCGAGGACCCCAGGACCCCGTCCAATCAAACGACTCAGTCCCATAACATCCCACAGACTTGCTCGAGGCCTCAAATCACATCAAACAACGCCGAAATCACGAATCGCACTCAAACTCAAACTTTATGAACTTTGAAATTTCCAACTTCTACATTCGATGCCGAAACCTATCAAATCATGTCCGGTTAACCCCAAATTTTGCACGCAAGTCATATTTGACATTACAGACCTGCTCCAACTTCCGGAATCGCATTCCGACCCCGATATCAAATTTCCACTTCCGGTCGGATTTCTTAAAAACCTTCAAATTCCTATCTTTAGCCAAATGCCTTCAAAATGACCTACGGACATCCAAATTCACTTCCGATCGTGCTCCCAACTCCAGAATCACCATACATATATATTCCCATGCCCGTAATCCCAAACGGACATCAATATCACTGAAATGCGCTTCAATCCAAACTTAGGAAATTTCTTCAAAATACTGACTTCCATAATATACGCCGAAACACTCCCGGGTTATCTAAAACTCGATCCGGACATACGCCCAAGTCTGAAATCGTCATACGAACCTGCAGGAACCTTCAAATCATGATTCTGAGGTCATTTACTCAAAATTCCAATCTTGGTCACTTTCTCCAACCTAAGGCTTCTAAAATGTGAATTTTCTTTTTTGACTCTAAACTTTCCGATACTCGATTCCGACCACGCCTACAAGTCATAATACCTGAAACGAAGCTGATCATTACCTCAAACTGCTGAACGACTCTCAAGAGCTCAAAACGACCGGTCGGGTCATTACATTCTCCCCCACTTAAACAGACGTTCGTCCTCAAACGTACTATGAACTGCTCTGGAGTTATCTGAAATCACTGTTTAACACCTCGAGCACCTGCCCGTGCTACCACAACCCAGTTGAGTACATTAGCTTGATAAAATCTGGAGATTTCTTCTTTTACCCATATAATAAGCTTAGAATCCAGTTCCAACACCTGAAATTTCTTTGCCAGACCTAGTTCCCATATATAAACACCGTATCAACTACCACACGACATACCAGAACATGACTACATACCTTTGTTGAATCATCACCATGCACCACATAACTCATCATCTGACCACAATGACACTCCCTGATTCTTAATAGCCAAAATTCCACGAATCTAATGCTCCCAATGCACCTCATGATATATATAGACATCCTCCTATAATGCTGGCGATACCACCACAACTGAGGAGATGTGTAGAAATTCTAACCAATTGCAGAGTTAAGCAAAAATTGAATCTCTCCTTTTTGACTTAGATCATCATCTCATTACGAACAAAATAATGGTATTTGTCTTTCAATGTATTTCACATAATCTTATCGCACTAGATCCCTGATCCAAAATTCCGTCTCACCCAGTATGAACTTCTCAGACAACAAATTGCCCCAAACATAACCAACAGTCTCACATGACACCACAACGTGCAAATAGGCCATAACTCGAGCATGATACATAAAGAAATGACTCAGGAAAAGACTAGTCAACTCACACAATAATAAGAACTTTCCTCAGAAAATAGGAAGTAAAACATAAGAAAAATAAATATAGGAACCTTTCTCATCATCACATTGTTGCGGCGTGCAACCCGATCCGAATAACATACCCGTGGCGGCGTGCCACCCGATCCCATCATAAAATTCACATAAGTAAATATACACGGAGCGAAATTGCTCACTATTACAAATTACTGAATATCGATCATAAGCACGCTAAGTGCATAATACCATCCCGAGGAGACTGATAAAGCCATATGTTCACAAAACTCAAGCACAACTAAGGTGCGATATATATGTATACTCTGGATCTCAAGAGTTCTCCTGCTCACATAACATCATCACTACACAGAGATCTCAACACACAAGAAATTATCAAGCCGTTTCACAACTCACACGGCACAATCATATTATCACATGAATTTGACAAAGACGAAACAACATCCGTTGTTCTAATACCTTTCCATGAAAAGCGCTCTACTGAAATGAACATGCCTAGCTCATACAGAGCCCGTAATCATATTTAAATCCATCCACAAACATCGAGTCTACCTTGCTCGCACCAAATTAAGCTAATATATTTACCTGGGTACATATTAACCCACTTCCTCCCATAATATGCAAGAACAACCATCACAGCCGGGACAAACACCCCACAATCCAGAACCAAATGAACTGAACGCCTTCCAGGCATAAACCCTCAAATAAGCAATATTGCACTTCTTTATACTCAGTCCAAATCTTCAATCCATTAAATGACTATATGTCACACTTGTACAATCTTCTCGTGGTTACGCTCCCTCGACCTTCTACACCAGCTTACTCTGAACTTCTTATCCGAGCTCATGACATCCTAGTTAACACCGAACTGCAACCTCGATTCCTACTCCTAGTTACATACTCCTTACCGCACCTAACATGCGAGATAGCGCAAGAATTTGATCATAACTTCTGAACCACCAATAGGGTGAACACTTCATCATGTAGAAACCTTTTTACTTAACTCAATTCAAGAGTACCATCACAACACATGAGTAAATTCCCACAATCACAATACATGCAAATCCTTAAGTAGTGGTCTGAACAACCATAACCCTTCCGGGATCCGCCTACACCTGACATGCCATAGCACTCGAATGCTCCCACATGAAATCTATTACGACGGCCGACAAGCCTCACACATACCAGCCCAACCACATGCATAATTTAATTACATCAAAGGAACTGATCACTTCCGTACCTGTACCATTTCAACCATGTCTAATAAATCTATAAATAATAGCAACTTCCTCCAACTCATAGCAAACTCAACTCTCACTAATCCCGAGTGACCTTGATTCACGAGACCATATTGTCTCAGTCTCACAACCCATCTAATACCCTCTTGCAAATCTTTCTACAACGTGGAGTTTATTTCTCTCACTCCTCCAATGCTATCCTGCATGCTGAAACATATCATAGAACACTCCAACCATTTTCCTTCTCTTAGGAATTACGTTGCAAAAGCTCAATTCTTAATCATACAGCTGCCTTTAGCCTTTAAACACCACATTCTTAACTTTTGAATTCACTAGAACTGCTATTGAGAGTCACCCACTCTAATTGGTCCCGAATCAAGCAACTCCAAGGCTCTTCTATCACATGAACACCATTTTCAATGAAACACATGACTGAGTCACTACCATTACAAGTCACCTATGCCATAAGAATAAATTCTGAATCTTTCAAAGCCTATCCCTGGTCCAATAGGACCAACTTTTGCACACATTTATCAAATCACATGCATAATTACCATTTTACTCTTTTCCCTTAGCTGAACTAACTTGAAAACATGCCGACAATCCGCAACCCTATGATAACACAATCCTGCAACCCAACTGCAGGTGGTGGGACTCCCCCAATTAGCTCGAAGCTACTCCTTGCACCTCTGTAGACCCTGCCGAGATCCTTTCTCCTTTGTTAACATGATCTTGCTCAACCAATCCGTCCAATTCTTCCAAATTCTCTTGCCAGCATTCCCTAAATATTCTAATTCTCTAGCATCATTCACACATTCTGCCTCCGACCGAATGGCCACTAGAATCCCTCGCAGAAACTTGCCAACCATGCCACCGCTAACCTATTCACCGGAGATAACCCACCTGTGGAAATCACCAACGGACACCTTCCAACGATGCTGAAATGCACACTCTCTTCGACATCAATAGCCCATCCTACGCCCTGCTTCATTTACCAACTTTACTAGTTCGTCCGCTCTTCATGGACATCCATTAAATGCGCGACAATATCTTCTAATTCCAAGCTATACTGCATCCTTCTTCATATCAACAACTCCTCTTTTCTGCTTCCAACCTTCCGCCGAAATGACCCACATTTCAACCTAAGCTCGTGGACCCAATCACCATCCACAAAACTCTCAAACTTTCCCTCAAGGTAGGCAGCTATCTTACCGCTGAACTTTTGTGCTACGCTTCCACTCTCCCACTTGTTAAACTCATTCCTTTAAACAACTACCTGACCTCCGTTCCTTACACCTGGCCTCTTAGAAAAGGGAACCGCCGCCTAGCACTTCTCACATGTCTTCCTTCGTCGTATGCTGCCAATTGCTGCTTTAGTTCAATATCATTCTCTGTAGCTCTTAATCCAACAGATCGCCACGACTTCAAACTCTCCAAAGATCATCTTTCTCGAGCTCCAGTACTGAACCACCACCCCTCACAATCTCTGACAGCTGCTTCTTCAATACTTCTTAACAATACTCAGACCCAATGCAACCGAAGAACTATAGCACCGACAGACTTAACGCATTTCATTCGATTAGTGACGACGACATCACATCACAGGTGCATATCCTACCTCACTTGAAAACACCAAGACTTACTTTCTTATCAACCCCCACCGAACCATTCATAATCCAAATGTCCTTCCTCTGCCGGAACTAAAATACCGAAACCTCGAAATCACGCTCTGAGAAGACCTCCCTTCAAACCATTCATCAGGACTCAACATATGGGCAAGCGTTCTATCATCATATCGACATCGCGCGATAACCAATCATAAACATCATCACAACCTGGCCATAACCTCAAAGCTCTCAGAAACACAGCTACTGAGCTGAAACAACATATTATCCCTCTGCAGGGCACCGATAATAGTCTCAATCAACTTCGCATGGAGATACATCCCGCACCACACCCATAACACCATTTCAATTCCTCAAATTCCTGATTCATAGCAATCGCTCCGCGACGCGTAAGATTGAGTAGGAATAAACATAGGCATAAGCCTCAAAATCGAATCGCACGATGAGGAATCAAGAAGGGAAGTACTACTAACAACCCTGTAGCCTCTCGAAGATAAGTACATATCTCTCCAAACCGATCCGCAAGACTCTACTAGACTTGCTCATGACTCGTGAGACCTAAGGGAACCTAGAGCTCTGATACCATGTTGTCACGACCCAAAATCTATTAAGGTCGTGATGGCGCCAGACACCATCATCAGGAAAGCCAATCATTAATTAGTTGAAATAAATTTATGTTTTAACATTTTTTGAAATCATTATCTTTAACTTATTACGTAATAACTAAACAAAAATCCGTTAAGCAAATACGATGGTTTAAATATTCCATTTTAGCAAATATATCCCAAACACATCCCAGAACCCGGTGTCACAAGTGCATGAGAAATTTCTAAGAATTTATACAATCATTACAAAGCTTCTCCGAGATACAAATTGTACAATGAAATTTAAAACAAAATGAAGACAATACGAGGGAGACTCTGTCAACTGGAGATCGCCTCCAAATGATGCAGCTCGCCTAAGTCCCCAAACCATCCACATCGTGGTGAAAGTAGCTGTGCAATAAAAATGCACAACAAGTGTAGCATGAGTACGAAAACAACATGTACTAAGTAAGTCGCCCGCCTAACCTTAGAGAGGTAATGACGAGAGGTCGAATTAGACACTTTCTAGAGGTCAATTTCGTATATTCAAGTGAGATACTAAGCATGAGGGTCATAGACAATTTATTAAAATCAGGAATAAATAATATCAACTCCTTCCATATTTAACACTTTAAATCTTCGTCATTTCAGTTGACAATATAAATCATAAGAAGGGATAAGAAACATTAGACTTATTTCACATTTTAAACATTAATTCTCCTTCCTCATAACTGGCCATTAAAACTTCCTTAGGCCGATAAACACGTATAAATCACAACAAATACGCAGTAAATATCATGCGCAAGCAATACCGAGGGCCGACGGCCCGAACCAACATAAACATAAAATGTGCACTGCAGAGGGTTGAACGGATCGAACCATAGATGCATCTATTTTCCCCGCTCGCGAATCAATCATGTGACGCAGTCAACATAATAATAATAAGGCTAACCTGCTCGCGAATCATACCTGCGACTCAGGTGCTCATATGTACACGTATTCACATAATTAATTTGCATTTTTATCAAGAAGACAACTTCTGAGGAATGAACAAATCCTCTTAAAGGAACACAAAAAATAGCATTTAAATCTTTTATTTGAAACTCATTTTCCAAGTTTAATAATATTCAATAATATAACCTTATCAGGTATACAATTATCCACGAAGGAAATCAATTATCTTTCTAGATGATTAAGAAAATGAACTCTAGTCTTCTTAGATATTCAATTACTATTTCGATTATATTAGCAGTCTAATATTACTTGCAATATCACAGGTACAACAGGTAAGACATGCTAATGGGTCCTAGACTACCCGGACATGCCATAATAGTAGCTACGCACGGACTCTCATCACCTCGTGCGTACGTGGCCCCCGCAGATAGTAGCACATACTTAATTAGTTCACCTAGGGGAACAATTCCCCCTCACAAGTTAGAAAGGAGACTTACCTCGCTCTGAAATCCCATAACCGTCTTCCAAGTCCTTCCGACGACTCCAATCGATGCACAACGCCCAAAAACTACCAATAACAGGCAAAGCATGAAAATTCATTCTAATACTCGTAACAAATTCAAATTATATACTTTCGCAACTCCTCTCAGTTAATTGACCAAAATGCTCTCAGGCCCACATGCCCGAATTCCGAAATTTCTCGAAGATATATTCTACCCATAGCTTTACTAACTCAAATATACAATTTACTCTAAATTCCATGCTCAAATTTGTGGCTAAAAATCCAAATAGACATTTCTAGGTTTTCTTCAAGATTTCCCAATTTCCTACAAATTTCTATGTCTAATTCCATGCATAAACCTTGTAATTAAATTAAAAGCATGAAGAAATTACTTACCTAGTAATGCATGATGAAAATCCTTCTTGAAGTTCCCCTAAAATCTCCCCATCCATGAGAAATATGAGAGAAATGGCCAACAATCTCAGTTTTAAAACATTCTGCCCAGGCCATTTTTCGCATCTGCGATAAAATCTTCGCACATGCGCTTCCGCAGGTGCGTCCAAGAGCACGCACATGCGACTTCCTTTTCCTCCAGCCGGATCCGTACCTGCGACCCATTGCCAGCATCTGCGCCTTCGCATGTGCAGAAATTCCATCGAACCTGCCATCCCAGCCAAGCCAGCCCACTCTCGCACCTGCGGCGCCAAAGCCGCACCTGTGGCTCCGCACCTACTGCCAGATCCTCGCAGGTGCGGTCACACAAGACACCAGCAGCTCTAGCTCCTCTTCCAACTTCAAATTTGATCCGTTAACCACCCGGAATCCACCCGAGGCCCCCGGAACCCCGTCCAATCACACGACTCAGTCCCAGAACATCCCACAGACTTGCTCAAGGCTTCAAATCACATCAAACAATGTCGAAATCATGAATCGCACTCAAACTCGAACTTTATGAACTTTGAAATTTCCAGCTTCTACATCCGATGCCGAAACGTATCAAATCACGTCTGATTGACGCCAAATTTTTCACGCAAGTCATATTTGACATTACGGACCTGCTCCAACTTCAGGAATCACATTCTGACCCTATATCAAATTTCCACTTCCGGTCGGATTTCTTAAAATCCTTCAAATTCCTATCTTTAGCTAAATGACTACAAAATGGCCTACAGACATCCAAATTCACTTCTGATCGCGCTCCCAACTCCAGAATCACCATACGGAGCTATTCCCAGGCTTGGAATCTCAAACAAACATCAATATAAGTGAAATGCGTTTCAAGCCAAATTTAGGAAATTTCTTCAAAATGCTGACTTCCACAATATACGCCGAAACACTCTCGGGTTATCTAAAACTCGATCCGGACATACGCCCAAGTCCGAAATCGTTATACGAACCTACATGAACCTTCAAATCCTAATTCTGAGGTCGTTTACTCAAATTTCTAATTTTGGTCAATTTCTCCAACTTAAGGCTTCTGAAATGAGATTGTTTTTCCAATTTGATTCTAAACTTTCCGAAACTCGATTCCGACCATGCCTACAACTCATAATACCTGAAATGGAGTTGCTCATGACCTCAAACTGCTGAACGACGCGCTAGAGCTCAAAACTACTGGTCGAGTTGTTACATTTTCCCCACTTAAATAGACGTTCGTCCTCTGACGTGCTATGAACTGCTCTGGAGTTATATGAAATCACTGTTTAACACTTCGAGAACCTTCTCGTGCTATCACAACCAAGTTGAGTACATTAGGTTGATTAAATCTGATGATTTCTTCTTTTACCCATATAATAAGCTCATAATCCAGTTCCAACACCTGAAATTTCTCTACCAGGCCTAGTTCCAATATATAAACACCGTATCAACTACCACATGACATACCACAACATGACTACATACCTTTGTTGAATCATCACCATGAACCGCATAACTCATCATCTGACCACAATGACACTCCATGAACCTTAATAGCCAAAATTCCACGAATCTGATGCTCCCAATGCACCTCATGATATATATATATACATCCTACATAATGCTGGCGATACCACCACAACGGAGGAGATGTGTAGAAATTCTAACCAATTGCAGATTTAAGAAAACATTAAATCTCTCCTTTTTGACTTAGTCATCATCTCATTACGAACCAAATAATGGTATTTGTCTTTCAATGTATTTCACATAATCTTATCGCACTAGATCCCTGATCCGAAATCCCGCCTAACCCAGTATGAACTGCTCAGACAACAAATTGCCCCAAATATGACCAACAATATCAAATGAGACCACAACGCACCAATAGGCCATAACTCGAACATGATACATAAAGAAATGACTCAGGAAAGGACTACTCAACTCATGCAACTAATAAGAATTTTCCTAAGAAAATAAGAAGTAAAACACAAGAAAAATAAATATAGGAACCTTACTCATCATCACACTATTGCGGCGTGCAATCCGATCCGAAAAACATACCCGTGGCGGCGTGCCACCCGGTCCCATCATGAAATTCACATAAGTAAATATACACGGAGCTGAATTGCTCACTATTACAAATTACTGAATATCGATCATAAGCACGCTAAGTGAATAATACCATCCTGGGGAGACTGATAAATCCATATGCTCACAAAACTGAAGCACAATTGAGGTGCGATATATATGTATACTCTAGATCTCAAGAGATGTCCTGCTCACATAACATCATCACTATGCGGAGATCTCAACACATAAGAAATTATCAAGCTGTTTCATAACTCACACGGCACAATCATATTATCACATGAATTGGACAAAGACGGAACAACATACGCTGTTCTAATACCTTTCCATGAAAAGCGCTCTACTGAAATGAACATGCCTGGCTCATACGGAGCCCATAATCTTATTTAAATCCATCCACAAACATCGAGTCTACCTTGATGGCACCAAACTAAGCTAATAGATTTAGCTGGGTCCATATTAACCCACTTCCTCTCATAATACGCAAGAACAACCATCATAGCCGGAACAAACACCCCACAGTCCACAACTAAATGAACTGAACGCCTTCCAGACATTAACCCTCAAATAAGCAATATTGCACTTCTTTATACTCAGTCCAAATCTTCAATCCATAAAGTGATTACATGTCACACTTGTACAATCTTCTCGTGGTTACGCTCGCACGTCCTTCCACACCAGGTAGCAAGTCTGCACATCTACATCACCAACCACACTAATACTTCAAAACACATCAACAACTCATGACCAGGGTACAAAGCCTCTTTCGCCGAATATCGATTTCAGGTGACACTAAAGATAACACCAGCTTACTCTGAACTTCTCGTCCGAGCTCATGACTTCCTTGTTAACACCTAACTGCAATCTTGGTTCTTACTCCCAGTTACATACTGCTTACCGCACCTAACATGACAAAATGAGATAGCGCAAGAATTACATGATAACTTCTGAACCACCAATAGGGTGAACACTTCATCATATAAAAACCTTTTTACTTAACTCAATTCAACAGTACCATCACAACACACGAGTAAATTCCCACAATCACAATACATGCAAATCCTTAAGTAGTGGTCTGAACCACCGTAACCCTTCCGGGATCCACCTACACCTGATAGGCCAAAGCACTTGAATGAGCCCACATGAAATCTATTACAACGGTCGACAAGCCCCACACATACCGGCCCAACCATATGGATAATTTAATTACATCGAAGGAACTGATCACTGGCCTACCTGTGCCATTTCAACCATGGCTAATCAATCTATAAATAATAGTAACTTCCTCCAACTCATAGCAAAATCAACTCTCACTTATCCCGAGTGACCTTGATTCACGAGACCATGTTGTCTCAGTCTCACAACCCGTCTCATACCCTCCTGAAAATCTTTCTACAACCCGGAGTTTATTTCTCTCACTCCTCCAATGCTATCCTGCATGCTGAAACATATCATAGAACACTCCAACCATTTTCCTTCTCTCAGGAATTATGCTGCGAAAGCTCAATTCTTAATCATATGGCTACCTTTAACCCTTAAACGCTGCATTCTTAACTTTTGAATTCACTAGGACCGCTATTGAGAGTCACCCACTATGACTGGTCCCGAATACAAGCAACTCCAAGGCTCTTCTAGCACATGAACACCCTTTTCAATGAAACACGTGACTGTGTCACTATTATTACAAGTCACCTATGCCATAAGCATAAATTCTGAATCTTTCAAAACTCTCAAAATTTCCCTCAAGGTAGGCAGCTATCTTACCACTGAACTCCTGTGCTACGCTGCCACTCTCCCACTTGTTAAACTCATTCCTTTAAACAACTACCTGACAAAAACTCTCAAACTTTCCCTCAAGGTAGCCAACTAATTTTTTTGTATAGTTCAGATTTAATCGATAAAGGAATCTTGACCTTACGTTTAAGATAATTATCAAGTGAATTCGTGAGAATCATTAGAACATTAGAAGTGAATTTAAGCAGAGTTAAATCCTGAATAACTATCTTACACCTATCATATAATGGCCCTTATTTCTCATATTGTTTACAAACTGTTTTAGTTCAACTCTCATTCTCCATGATCAGGTCTAGTTATTGTTAGTCTTAATTTAGTAGTTAATTTTTGTAGTAATCACTCCAACTCAAGTGTTGATCATCCTGAATAGTATAAAACCATAAGTTATATGAACATTGTTTAAATCTAATCCCTGTGGAGACGATAATTTTACTATACTATATTTGGCTAGCGAGCATTAATTTATGTTGTGTCTTGCGTTCGTCAATCCTCCAGGTTCATCATAATTTGATTGTACCCGAAATAAATATCGCCAAAACTCATTAACTTGTGCCCCGTCGTCGCATCAATCATTTGATCGATGTTAGGCAGTGGGAACGCGTCTTCTGGACACGCCTTATTCAAGTCCTTATAATATAAACATATGCTGAATTTATTGTTCTCCTTAGGAATTACGTCTACATTAGCTAGCCAGTCTGGATACTATACCTCTCGGATCAAACCGATATCAAGTAGGCGAGTTACCTCTTCTTTCACGAATTTATTCTTGGTCTCCACAATAGAGCGTTTCTTTTGTCTTACTAGAGGGATGTTGGGATGCAATCTTAGCTTGTGTATGGCCACTTCCATTGGGATACCTTTCATATCCGCATGCGACCATGCAAAACAATCGACATTATATTTAAGAAATTCAATAAAGCCAGACCTGATCTCGGGGTGCAGTCCTGTCCCCAAGTGAAATTTCCTCTCCAAGAACTTTTCACACAATGAAACTTGCTCGAGCTCTTCCACTGTGGATTTTGTTGCATCCGTCTGTTCTGGTACCTGGAACTCGGAACCTGATAATATTTCGACGCTTCTCCCCTTGCTAACTTCACTCGATTCGGGAGCCGGCGCTGGTTCCTATAATTGCTATGTCACATGCTTCTTCCCTTTGCTATTGGAGATTTAAATCACATTCATCTCCCTTACAGTCGGTTCGCCGCCTCTTATATGTTTGATTCCTTTGAGTGTTGCAAATTTTAGCATCTGATGATACATTGATGGTACAGCTCTCATCTCGTGCAACCACGGTCTTCCCAGACTAATATTATATCCCCTATCACCGTGCACCACTTCAAAAAAGTCATTTCCATCACTCTTTCGGCGTTCGTGGGCAGCAGGATCTCTCCTCGGGTTGTCACGCTTGCAAGGTTAAATCTGGCAAGGAGTTTTATGGTCGGAATGATGTTTCCGGTGAGTTTGGATTTCTCCAATACCCTCCATTGTATGATATTAGATGAACTTCCTGGATCTACTAGAACACGTTTTATTTTAAAATCTAGTACATTTAAAGAAAATACCAATGCGTCATTGTGCGGTAGAAACAGTCTGCCTACATCCTCCTCTGTGAAAGTGATGTCGTCTTCAGCGACTTCCCGGAGTATCTTTCTATGGGTTATTAATACATTCATCTTTTTTATTACCGAGAAGGTTACCCCGTTGATCTCATTTCCCTCGAAGATCATGCTGATTGTCTGGTGTAGGGGATCTTGTCCTGCTTTCGAGGGCTAGACATTATCACGGTTGCAACTGTAGTTGTTCTTGGCCCGGTCACTTAAAAATTCTCTGAATTGACCATTTTTCAGTAGTGTCGCCAACTTTTCACACAGATGTGTGAAATCCCCAGTACGGTAGCCATTTGTCCCATGGTATTAGCACCACAATTGGGATCCCTCTGGCTAGGATCGGACCTCATCGGCTTTGGGAACCATGCTTTTCAATGTTCCTCATAGCCAATACCAACTCCACTACACTGACGTTGAAGTTGTATTCTGATAGCCTGGGGTAGGAAAGATCCCCTGTACCTGACATTTCTTTGTCCTGCAATGACTTGTTGTTCCGACCGCTATCAATTATTTTATTAGTAGCGAACCTGTCTGCCGACCAGAAACCTCTGTCGCATCCTTCGGCCCGTTCGTAGGGCAAAACTGGTCCCTTGAAGACCGTCTAATTATGTTGAAATCATATTTTGCTTTTTATTTATTCTTCTCCTGTTTTTTTTCTGACGACGAGAAGCCAATTTGATCATCTTCAATCCTTATCTTAGATGCGTACCAGTTGTGGACATTCGTCCAAGTCGTCGCTTGGAACTCAAGAATTATTTTCTTTAATTTCGTGTAAGAGTCGTAACTTCTCAGATTCATACCCTTGGTGAATGCTTCAGACGCCCATTCATCCGGAACATCCCCTCCTTTTGGAACTGGGTGACGAATTACCGCAACAACTTGGACTCTCCATGTGCAATTCTGAATATGTCATCCTTCCGGTCCTGCAACTTTCTGGATTCGGCACTGGCCTTAATTAAAAGAGTCTGCGAGCATTTTTAAGGAATCTATGGAATGCTCGGTTAACAATGAATACCATGCCAAGGCTCCTCTCGTGAGAGTCTCTCCAAATTCTTCAGCAAAATTGATTCAATCTCGTGGGGAGCTAAATCATTCCCCTTTATCGCCGTTGTATAGGTGGTAATATGATCCTGAGGGTATGAAGTTCCATCATAGGCACGTCAGGCATTTTAAACTATTTCGGGATTAATTCTGGTGCCGCCCTTGGTTTGACGGCAACTGAGTGTACTTCTTTGAGTCTTACCCTTTCAGCACCAGTGGTGCTCCTGGGATTTGGTCCATGTGGGCGTTAACTTCCCTCATAAACTGTTAGAGTTCGGTCTTGAATGGATTATTCACGTTTTTGGGGCCAGATCTGCTCCCCCAGCCCCATCGCAACAAATTTTTTCCCTCGAGGTGTTGTTTGTCGACCCTTTGCGTTGTTTGATTCATGGGAGCACCGGAGGGAACATGACCTCATTCATTTGCGTTATTGGAAGCCTCCGACTTTCAATTCCGTCATAACCTTGTTGTGCCGTTTGAGTTGGCCTAGAATGACCACTTGTTTCTCTTGCAGGATCCTTACCGCTTCAACAACATGCTCCTCTTCAGCATCATCGGGAATCACCTCCCGAACATGTGGTGGGTATCGCTTGTCGTGGACCGGTGTAGCATCGTTTCCCTCATTACGGGTGTCGGTGACTGAATCCTTGTGGTGAGGATGGTCTCGTTGGGCCTCAAGATTGTGTGTGTTGTTAACACCATTATCTGCATTTTTTGTATTTTTTGCTAAATGTTGCTCTCAAACGCACACGCAAGTATACGTGGTCGTACAAGTAATATAATGATAAGTTGAGTGTCGAACCCACAGTGACTTGTATAAAACTACTCACTAAATCACTAAAAATTTTATTCAATCCAGTCAAAATCAAAGTCCAAGAGTATGATTATATTAAACTATAATTGTAAGTAATAACTAAATTATTAAGTAACGAGTTGATTGTTGTGTATTAAATAAAGACAAATATTCTAGGGTTATGATCGATTCACCATTCGTATTGTGTTCTAATTAACTCTCCCTTTCATATAATTCACTCATGGTTGCTAATTAATCGATAATTACTCTCATAGCCTTCTCCCGAAGTACTACTCGTCTATTCTCAATAGATTAACGCCTATATTCCTATGAAATTAATATATTAGAACACATTAAGATTACGATATTTAATTAAGCACGCTGACTAGGTATATTCCTATCCTAACCACAAATTCGCTTCCCTGAAGGGTTAAGATCGCACTCTCTTCAATTCTTCTCTAATTTATACACGGATTTCCCAAGCATAGCATAGATAGTAAATAGAACCTAACTGATGGCCAGACAATTAAGCAATTGAACACAGAATTGAAGAAACAACCATATATTGGTGAATTATAATCAAGGTCAAGATAATTCCAAACAACAATATTCATGGCTAAATCACAACCCCCAGAACAATGGGTGTTTAGCCACTCATGATGTACTCAAACAATTGCATAAGTGTTGCATAAATTAAAAATACTATAATAAGATGAAGAAAACTAAGAATTCTCCGCTTCCTAACGACCCCGTGTGTGTTTTTCCTCCAAAGTGGCATCCATCCCCTCAAAAATATGGTTAGTCTTGCTTTTATACGTGTTGGGTAGGTCTAGGGTCGAAATAACCATGTCCCGGGCTAAATAGGAAAAGTTCCTGCCACTGGCGCCCTAGACAACGCCAGGCACCCACCAGGGCGCTGCCTCAAAATTCCATACTGCCTCCAGCGCCATAGGTGGCTCAAGGCGCTACCTGTAGCGCCCAAATGCTCAACTTGCCCGGTTTCGTTCGTTTTGGCTCTCATTTTGCACGTTTTGCCCCCAATTGCTCCCGGATCATTCCTAAACATAAAAACACTTCAAATTAATATAAATCATCACATTTAACATTTAAAATTCACGAAACAAAAGTAAAATATGGGTCGATACACATAAAAATATATATACTTTAGGCTACACATCAACACCCCACACTTAGACTCTTGCTCTTCATCGAGCAATGGAAAAAACAACTACCCTTCAACACATAAAAAGTCCACTATAAAGGAGTACTTTTACCTTTAATCACACACCTTACCCTTGACTATGATCGATACCGGCAAACAAGCATGAACATACAAAATTTCACACTCTTTTCGTTTTATCATGCCCAAGTATATCAATTCAATTCAAGAAATCCAATAACCTATTTGCAGCCACCCGACCTCAAGAGTCGACTTGTAACCACTAAGTCCTCTCAATTCACGCACTTACCCAACAAGAAAGTCTACAACATTACCAATCGTTCATGAGATCATGTTCCCTTACCAACAAACAGCAGAATGAATATAACTAGTACACACTTTTAAATATGCTTTTTGAATATAAATTAAGGACATCACACAATTGAACAAACTTCACTCACTCTCACAAAGAATTCATATGCATCTCGTGATTGTACCATAAGCTTGTCCGCAGTGTAGATCTTTACTAATTTAAGCCAGCCAAATCTAGGATCAATTAGGACTTTAAGGTTGTAATGTAGGCTAAGGGACGAGTAGGATATATTTAGGAATAGTGACTATCCCTCTTAAGAACTTTAATACACTACATTCACAATTCAAACACATATTCTTCTCAACCAATTCACTTGCCACAACCCATATACAACATAGCCCTTTTAGAATTAAGCACTTATATACTTCCACTAGCACAAAATAATAAGAAGCGGAGGTATGTATCTTTTTCTACATACTTTCACTATAATTTTTCTCTTCTTTCTTTTACAACAATATTTTTTTTTCTGCACACACTCCATACATGAACGTTCATTGGCTAGTGGCTTTTGAGTTCAATTTTAGTGCACCAACGGGCCTTTCCATGGCTCCACTCAAAAACTATTCCCCAATATTCACCTTACTTCTTTTAGAGACCAAGTGGCTTAGGAGGTAAAGGTGCAAAAATCTCAAATTAAGAACAAAGTAGGGGTACGACTTGTAATGTGGTTGCCAAAGAAAAGGTCTATAGGCTCAAAAGGGTTAGCAACGGAAAAATTTATTTTTATGTGACAAGCACATCCATGATCAAGCAAGAAAATGCCTACGTCATCTCCTAGATTAGCATAACCTTCAATTTTGCTTTGATTAAAACACGGGGCAAGTTTTAGACTACACAGAATAGCATAGAAGATCACTAAGCCTCACACACACATTGCACATGACTGAATCACGACAATTTTGTTCAACTCTCAAGTCAAGCAAGCACACATAATTGAGAAAATTAAGCAATATTACACTATGTGGCATACAAGTCAAACAACTGAGCTAAGGCGTCACAAAATAGGCTATTTATCTTTACTTAGGCTTCACATGTCAAACCAAATACAAGGGAAATAAAATGTATGCCATAACATAATATGCCAGCACCAACCATGTCAATGGGTATCTCAAATTTACCTAGTTTTTTCCTAAACCCGGTTCGAGCTACACCCTTGGAAAGAACCGGTGCCCAAAGAAAAACCAAGGGATACTACCTGACTATCCTAAAAATAAAAAAAATCTTTTTGGAATTTTTAAATCGGACCTTATCCCTCAAGAAAATTGTCCAAAAAATCCATCGTCGGGAAAAGTCCGAACTTTTTCTATTATTGTTTCTTTTTTCTTTAACAAACTAACAAAACTAATAACTAATAAAATAAACAAAATTACCTAAACAAAACTAATTAACACAAAAAAATAAAAAAATAAAACACATTTATACAAATTATACAACCCCAGAAGCAGTATTCTTTCCACCCCACACTTAAGTCATGCATAGTCCTCGATGCATATACATTTGAAAGAGCAAAGTACGGAGACAAGAAATTCTCCCTGTCACTCGGAGTCCTCCTTATCAGCTTCTTCCGGATCATCATCATCAGGGCCTAGAGGCACCAAGGCCAGGGGCCCTGTAACCTCGTTACCCCCATCCTCCTCTGTGTATGAGTCGCGAATTGTGTTGGCGTCTTCTGAAGAATGAATGGGCCTGCCAGGTGCAATCCCTAGCATCTCCTTGGATGAACTAGACAACTCATTGTGTAATTTCATATACTCCTCATCCGTAACGCCAGCCCTGCACATTAAAAAGTTTAAAGACTTATAAATATACCTGCTGAAGTTCTCGTCTCTCTCATATCGCGCCGCCTGTGTCATCTTGGATGATGTCTCCAGCAGTGATGTGATGTCCAGTAGCCCTGGTGGAGCCTTCACCACCTCATCATAACCTGTGTGCTCTGGCACCCCTCGGTCCATCAGATAATGAGTGAGTACATTCCCAAAGAAGAACCGTTTAATTTGCTGCCTAAACCTCGTACAGGCCATCTCCCCAAGGATTAATTCACCAACATTGATAGGTCTACCTATCATCAGAAAATAAATGACACACACTCTAGCTCGAGTGCAATCGCTTCTATACTCGACAGGCATGCGCTGGCCTGTACCAAGTTCTGCCACACCTTGGCAGTCTTGTTGAAATCTGATCGGACCATGTAAAGATGAATGTTTCCTTGTTTCCTGGTCCATCTTGCATTTGAATCCACGCCACATACAGTGTGACGTATCAAGGTGTACTTCGGGCTGGGGACAAATTTTTGTAGTCTTCTTGGACCAACATCTTCAACACCCAAATATCTACATAATGCCTCCCTATTCATTGGTATATCGACACCCCGTACACACGAGGTTCCATGCCCTTGGTGCCAATTTGCATAGAGTTCCCGGACCATGCTTAAATTTGCAGGTCCGAGGCATTTCAAGAGCTTTTCCATGTGACTTGCATGGAGTTGGCCAATCACCTCTGGAAAATTCTTATCTAAAGCCTTGGTGTTTATCCCCATGTCGATGATGTAGAGATTTTATGGCACAAAATTCTTGTGCCAAGCAATTGCCAAATCATTAATTAATTCAAACCGTAGCCTAGGTCTCAGTGGTGCAAGTTGGGATCCCTCAGCCGATTTCTTGTCGTGAATGGCCTTCTCCTTGCTTTCTCTCTTTGGGTGCAGGAGAGATGGAGGAGGACTTGTCAATGCCTTCCCTTATTAGCACCATTACGAGCCATTTTTTACCCTGCCACATAACGAAAAGATGAACATGAAAACTCTTCAAGGATTGTACCTAAGGTTTTCGTACAAGTCAAACAATGACCCCAAACTTAAAACCAAAGGTGCAATATACAATATTTTCATGATTTTTATTTGAAAAGTGCAAGTGTTGCATTCCAAGACTATGGGTACTCAAGACTTCCCCATGCTATCCATACATATGATTTTATCATAGCTAAGTGAATTAATTTCAATGTGAGCAAGAGGCATGTGTGACTCCACTTTTTACAACTACTCAACTATACTACATTAACTAATTTCTACAACAAGTCTATACATACAATACATGATATACACGGCGTAAAGACATGAATTTTTATCAAAACTCAATCCCCTAGCATTTCAAAGCATCTGTATACACCCCACACTTATCCCAAATTCATCCACAAAGACACCCGGTTACTTAGACTTCACCGGTGTACCCGAAATTATCATTCAAACATTTTTACAAACACCTTGTGGGCATAAAGTGTGAGCTTTAGAATTCAACAATGGTGGAAGATTGTGGCCCTCCCAATTTTAAACGGATTAGAAGGACATCTAGGTTACTACTTCGTATGCACAATAAACACATAATTTTCAACAATTTCAAGACACCCACCATAAAATTTGCTTAACAACTCCATAATGGGAAGAAATGGAGATTAGAGCTCTTGGGGGATTGGGTATGCTTTGTTATCAACAAATTAAAACACAAGAAGAAGAAGAAAAAGAAAACAATAAAAAGAACACATACCTATGGATTGGAGAAGAAAAACAAGAGAAAACTTGAGGGAGAAAAAAAATTTAGAGAGGGGAAGAGGGGAGAAGGGGCGCGTCAGTGAGGGGAGAGAGATAAGAGGGTTTTTTTTTCTTTTGTGTTGTTAGGAAATTAGAGTGTGGGCGGGTTTGGGTATTTAGGTAGGAGATGGATTATAATATTAGTATAGGTGGGTATTTGGGTTGGGTTAAATAGGTAAAAGTTTTAGAATATAAAAAGAAAACAAAAAAAAAATTACTTACCCGACCCCCAGCCTGACGCCTAGCACTGTGTATGGCGCTGGGGTTTTTTGGCTACATTTGTCAGCGTACCAGGAAGCGATGGGCGCTGGGCTGGGCACTATTCACGCATATATATATATATATATATATATATATATATATATATATATATATATATATATATATATATCTTTTTTTTTTGATAACCCGATCCCCCAAGCTTTTTAAATACTCAATTAAATATCCTACACCATTATATCTATAAATTCTATTCCTACAAAGAAGAAAAAATGCGAAATCTAACTACTCTAGCAGAAAAACTTAATAAGTTAACTACGAAAGCAATAAAAAAAATTGGGTTGCCTTCCAATAAGCTCCTGATTTTACATCGCGGCACAACGCAGAGTCTCGCCTTACTCATCAGCAAGTACGACTTTGGTTTTCTCACGACTCATGGATCCTCTCCAATAGTTCTTGACTCTATGTCCATTCACCAAAAAAATTCTTTCACCGTGTATAGCTCGCAACTCAAATGAACCATAAGGAGTGACTCTCACCACTTTAAACGGGCCTGACCATCTCGATTTTAGTTTCCCGGGAAGCAACCTCAGTCTAGAATTGAACAATAATACCTGTTGGCCTGGCTCGAATTGACGCGGCTAAATATGCTTGTCACATCTTTTGGTCTTTTCTTTAGCATTTTCGTACGACTGTATCCTGAACTAATCTAATTCATTCAACTGCAACAGTCTTTTCTCACCCGCGACTTTAAGGTCCATGTTCAGCTTCTTGATGGCCCAATATGCTTTATGTTCGAGTTCAACGGGAAAGTGACATGCCTTCCTATAGACTAACTTATACGGCGATGCCCCTATTAGCGTTTTGTAAGCTGTTCTATTTGCCCATAAGGCATCATCTGATTCTGCAGCCCAATCCTTCCTGTTCACACTCACCGTTTTCTCTAATATTTTCTTTATTTCTCTGTTCGATACTTCGGCTTGTCCACTTGTTTGAGGATGGTATGTTGTCGCAACTCTATGACGGACTCCATATTTAGCTAGAAGGTTATTCAACAATCGATTGCAAAAGTGGGTCCCTTCATCACTAATCAAGGCCCGTGGAGTCTCAAACCTCAAAAATATATTCTTCTTACAAACGTAGCTACAACCATGACATCATTTGTTGGCAATGCAATCGCCTCTACCCATTTTGACACATAGTCAACTGCCAGCAAAATGTACTTATTTCCTCTGGATGATGAGAATGGTCCCATAAAATCTATCCCCCACACGTCAAAAATCTCCACCTCCAGGATATTATTAAAAGGCATTTCGTGCCTCCTCGAGATCATTCCTGTCCTCTGACACTGTTCACACTTTTTAACAAATGCATGGGCGTCTTTGAATAGAATTGGCCAGAAGAACCCGGAATATAGTAATTTCACCGTTGTTCTATCGCCACCATGATGGCCCACATAGGCGATGCATGACAATCATACAACCCCAATTCTAACTCTTTGTCTGGAATGCATCTCCTTATCAACTGATCAGCAAATTGTTTGTACAAATATGGTTCATCTCTGTCGCGCCCCCTTTTCCCCGAGTGCTCCTTTCGGGGCCCAATTGAAAGGGGTTTATGACATTGGTTGAGACAACTCATTCCTTTTCGAAAGTGGTTTGCATATTTTGAAGAGTCGCCACCTAACAATTTTAACGGTGCGTTAGGGTACCTAAGGAGTTCAATTACAACTACGTTACTAACCAGAGATTGGGTAAGGGCTTGAAATTATCCTAAGGGGAAGGTGTTAGGCACCCCTCAGGATCCACAAGTGTGGTTCCCGGCCAAATGGTTTCTGTGAATCTGTACAATTAGAAAATAACAAGTAGGTAAGAGGGGATTTAAGTCTTAAGCATGCAGATGTTTGAAAATAGTAAAGAGGATTAGCTTTTGAAAGGATTACAATCTAAGCATATAAAAGGTATCCTAGGTTTATAATAATATGGATCACATCAATGCAATACCCAGTAATCACTCCTCGAAGAGGGGCTACACGTGGTATTAGCGCACCAGTCGTATTATCTATATTGTACCCTTTCCCACCCCATGAAAGTAACTAAACCGAGTGTTGGTCTCGACCTCTATTACATGCTGTTACCCGTCCCTTCCAATCAGTCCCGGAGGAAATTAGGACTCCTATCCTAACGGAGGTGCTAGGCAGACCCTCAGGTTTTATAGGTTAAAATGCTAAGGCGACATATAATGAAAAAGTATAACTGCAGATAAAGGGGGTAGCACATAAACAGGAAAGGGCTCAAAGACCTCCACTAACAATGCACATAAACAGCATGTCTCATACACAATTCAGGTCCAGATTCGCATGGTGTCTAAGTGATAATAACAAAGACAGACTTATTGCATAACTCAGAGAGGAAGTCTTAATCAGACTTGCCTACTGGTTTTAAGCATGCTGACAGTTGAACATTAATCACAAAGGGCAGTTCTGGTTTTATTTTTTTAAGTTGATTACCTAAGGCTTGCCTAGGTGTAGGATAACATGCAACCGTTATTCAGATTTGTTAACAACTCAAGGTTGTTTATAGCTAATAACATGCAATTCTAGGTGTTGGAGATGTGCAAGGACTAATTACCAGTTGTTTAGAATAGGGGAATGTTTTAGATATCTATATTTAGACTAAGTGCAGTTAAATGAGTACGATCCTATAGCATGATGTCTAATGCAGCATGATGCATAATAACCTAAACATGATTTCTAAATGCACATAAAATCACAACATTATGCATCGTTTGAGGAATAGCAAGAGTACATCTTGTTAATGTTATCCTAGGGACAAGATTTCTAACTATGAAGAGAAATATGAAACATGATGGTTGAAGATACCAATTATTAACCTTATTTACCCTATCACAAATTTTTCTAAGTGATGAATGACAGTACTGAAACAAGATGTTGAAACAGTGTACATGGGACCTAAAGAGCAGGATTTTTAATGCATGGATGTGAACCTACACATGATTTCTATTGCGCAAATAAGAAATAAAGCTTAAAACATGGTTCCTACCCTTGTAATAACTAAGCATGCGTAGTTACCCCTCTCATTTCACTATCCAGCCCCCATGAGTCGTTTACAGATTATAACAAGCCAGGAATTATGAATTGCATAAACAAAGTAGAATAAGAAGTTATTCTATAGGGAGCCTTCACTCAAGCCCAAATCCTCCAAACCTTATGCCATATGGTATTCATAGCCTTTTCACAGTCTGGGTGTGTCAAAGTTACCTAACGACCTCAAGGGCTCCCGGACAATGCTCACACCCAGACTTAGTAACCAGGAGTAAACATGTGCAGTGTGGAAATACCAGCCTCAGTGTGTCAGAGTTCAGAGGCAACTCAAGGTCCCAAAGCAGTGCTCACACTGAGGGGGCAGAACTTAAAGGTCTAGGAATCAAGTGAAGTGCAGGAGATAGATTTGAAATGATTTTGACATAAAATAGTGCTGGATTGATTCAGTCAATAAAGAAGTTTATTGAAAAGATTTTGATCAATAATGAAACAACTTGAATATAGTGTAAACATCTTTGGAAAAGCAGAAAACAACTCGCACAGGTTTAGGCCGCACCCTGAAGAGGTTTAGGCCGTACCCTGATTTCTGAGTTTCCTACATATCCCTGGTTTTACAGGAATCATGTCGTATGTAGTTCAAGAGTCATCGACGAAGCATACCGATGAAGCTTTTTACAAGAATGGACGCAACATATAGGACTGATTGAATGAACGGCTTACGGGGTAATTAGGAGAACTGGAGCGGGATCGCTCCTGCCGGGATAGCTGTTTCTTGTCGGGTTACCTGCAAATGACTAATACAAGCATATCGTGCATAATTTAAACATGATGAAAATTCATGTTGGTCATTGGTTTCTTTTGAGAAGTAAATGGGAGGCAGCGTTTAGCCTCGGAAGGCATAATGGTAGCCTTATGCAATAAATGAATGAAGATGGAGGTAGCGTTTAACCTCGGAAGGCAAAATGGTAGCCTTATGCAAGAAGCGAATGCAAAAATGGAGGTAGTGTTTAAACTCGGAAGGTAGAAAGGTAGCGTTATGAAATATGCGAATGCAGATGGAGGTAGCGTTTAACCTCAGAAGGCAGAATGGTAGCCACATGCAGGATGCGAATGCAGATGGAGGCATCGTTCAACCTGGGAAGGCAGAATGGTAGCCTTATGCAAGATGCGAATGGAGATGGAGGTAGCGTTTAACCTCGGAAGGTAGAAAGGTAGACTTATGCAAGATGTGAATGCAGATGGAGGTAGCGTTTAACCTCGGAAGGCAGAATGGTAGCCTTATGCAAGATGCGAATGCAGATGGAGGTAGCGTTTAACCTCGAAGGCATAAAGGTGTTCTTATGCAATATGCGAATGCAGATGGAGGTAGTGTTTAACCTCGGAAGGTAGAAATGTAGCCTTATGCAAGATGCTAATGCAGATAGAGGTAGCATTTAACCTCGGAAGGCGGAAAGGTAGCCTGATGCAAGATGCGAATGCAAAAGAAGGTAGCGGTTAACCTCGGAAGTCAAAATGGTAGCCTTATGCAAGATGCGAATGCATATGGAGGTAGCGTTTAACCTCGGAAGGTAGAAGGGTAGCCTTATGCAATATGCGAATGCAGATGGAGGTAGCATTTAACTTCGGAAGGCAGAATGGTAGCCTTATGCAAGATGCGAATACAGATGGAGGTAGAGTTTAACCTCAGAATTAAGAAGGGTAGCCTTATACAATATGCGAATGCAAATGGAGGTAGCGTTTAAATTCGGAAGGCAGAAAGGTAGCCTTATGCAAGATGCGAATGCAGATGGAGGTAGCATTTAACATCGGAAGGCAGAAAGATCGCCTTATGCAAGATGTGAATGCAAAAGGAGGTAGTGGTTGACCTCGGAAGGAAGAATGGTATCCTTATGCAAGATGCGAATGCAGATGGAGGTAGCATTTAGCCTCGGAAGGCAGAAGGGTAGCCTTATGCAATATGTGAATGCAGATGGAGGTAGCGTTTAACTTCGGAAGGCAGAAAAGTAGCCTTATGCAAGATGCGAATGCAGATGGAGGTAGCGTATAATATATAATCTAACATAGTTTTAGATGAACTGACGACATGACACGGCTCGAGACATTGCAACCTGTCCTGCTGCGGAATTTTGAGAGTCCTCCTCAAAATTCTGCTCTAGTTTGCTGGGTGGACGCCCTTGACTGCTACTCGCTTCAGAATTTTGAGGGTCCTCATCAAAATTGTGTCCCGGTTGACTCGGTAAATGCTTGTGGACTGTTGTTCGCTTTTGAATTTTGCTGCCCCAGTTCCCAATTGTGGGGAATAATAGATTTTTATTGAACTGTGACCGAACCCATAGGGCTGCCGACGTATCTCCTCTTAAACGAGAATCAGGTCAGGCGTAGTTCAATTTACATCACTGAGAAAGCATAAAGATTACACATAGTAGCGCTTGACTGCATCTGAATTGATCGATTTCGGCAAAACTTCCCCGTCCATTTATGCAAGTATGAGTGCTCCTCCTGTCAGCACTCTATGAACCATGTACGGACCTTACCAGTTGGGAGAGAACTTCACCTTGGCTTCATCTTGATGCGGAAAGATTTTCTTTAACGCCAGCTGCCCTGGTGTAAATCGTCTCGGCTTGACTTTTTTGTTGAATGCCCTGGCCATTCTGTTCTAATATAGTTTACCATGACATACTGCACTCATTCTCTTCCCGTCTATAAGGGCTAGTTTCTCATAACATCTCCTTACCCACTCTGAATCGCTGAGCTCAGCTTCCTGTATAATTCTTAGAGATGGAATCTCCACTTCGGCAGGAATAACAACCTCTGTACCATAAACTAGCATATAGGTAATTTCCCCTGTTGATGTGCGGACAGTGGTGCGGTATCCCAATAAAGCGAATGATAACTTTTCATGCCACTGCTTGTGCCTTTCTGTTATCTTCCTTAGTATCTTCTTGATGTTTTTGTTAGCGGCCTCTACGGCTCCATTCATCTGAGGTTTGTATGCTGTGGAATTTTTGTGTTTGATCTTGAGAATTTCACACATAGCTTTCATCAAGTCACTGTTGAGATTAGAACCATTGTCAGTGATGATTGACTCGAGAACTCCGAACCGACAAACAATGCAGTCGCGGATAAAGTCAGCCGCGACTTTCTTAGTAACTTCTTTGTAGGAGGCCGCTTCGACCCATTTAGTGAAGTAGTCCATGGCGACAAGAATGAACCTGTGGCCATTGGAGGCGACATGCTCGATTGGTCCAATAACGTCCATACCCCAAGCGCCGAACGACCATGGTGAGCTGGTTGCATTGAGCTCACTTGGAGGCACTTTTATCATATCCCTATGTATCCGGAAGCGATAACATTTTCGAACATACTGGATGCATTTCGTTTCCATAGTCATCCAAAAGTAACCAGCTCGGAGTATCTTCTTTTCTAGAACAAAACCGTTCATATGGGGGCCACAGGTCCCAGCATGAATTTCTTCCTGTAATTTTGATGCTTCATTTGCGTCAACACACCTTAATAACCCCAAATCGGGATTCCTCCTATACAGGATTCCTTCGCTATGAAAGAAATTGTTAGACAATCTCCGAAGTGTACGTTTCTGAGTGGAATTTGCAAGCTCAAGGTATTCTCCTTTTGCCAAGTACTCATCGATGTCATGAAACCAAGGATTTCTGTCTGCTTCTTCTTCAACATGGGCACATTAAGCTGGCTAATTATGGATCTCTACAGGAATAGGGTCAATGAAATTCTTGTCCGGATGTTGGATCATTGAGGATAAAGTAGCCAATGCGTCGGCGAACTCATTATGGATTTTGGGGACGTGCCGGAACTCTATCTTTGTGAACCTCTTTCTTAATTCCTGTACGTGGTGCAGATATGGAAGTATCTTGGAATTCTTTGTTGCCCATTCTCTTTATACCTGATGTACCAATAAGTCTGAATCACCGATCACTAACAACTCCTGAAGTTCATGTCAATGGCCATATTAAGACCTAAGATGCAGGCTTCATATTCGTCCATATTGTTGGTGCAAGGGAACCTGAGTTTGGCGGATATCGGATAATGCTGACCGGTCTTTGATACTAGGACTGCTCCAATACCGACTCCTTTGAAGTTTTCTGCTCCATCAAAGAACACCCTCCAACCAACATAGGGTTCTGCAATATCTCCTCCTATGAATGATACCTCTTCATCATGAAAATATGTTTTCTGGGGTTCGTATTCTACGTCTACGGGATTCTCAGCAAGATGGTCTGCTAGAGCTTGTCCTTTAACTGCCTTCTGAGTCAAGTAAGCAATGTCGAATTCACTCAGTAGGATTTTCCACTTGGCTAGCTTGCCAGTGGGCATGGGCTTCTGAAAGATGTATTTTAATGGATCGATCCTTGATATGAGATATGTTGTGTAGGCACATAAGTAATGCCTCAGCTTTTGGGCGACCCAAGTTAGAGCACAACAGGTACGCTCTAATAGAGAATATCGGGCCTTATATGGAGTGAACTTCTTGCTGAGGTAATAAATAGCTTGTTCCTTCCTTCCCGTTTCATCGTGCTGCCCCAGAACGCAGCCGAAAGCTCCATCTAACACGGTAAGATAGAGTAATAGAGGTCTGCCTGGCTCGGGCGGTACTAGGATTAGTGGTATTGACAAATATTCCTTGATTTTGTCGAAAGCCTTTTGACAATCGTCAGTCCACTTGGGCGCAACGTCCTTATGCAACATCTTAAAGATTGGCTCACAGATGACTGTGCTATAAACCGGCTGATTTAATTAAGCCTCCCCAAGAAACTCATCACATCTTTCTTGTTCCTTGGTGGTGGTAGTTCTTGAATGGCTTTGACTTTTGACAGATCAAATTCTATTCCCCGGGCTTACAATAAACCCCAACAACTTCCCAGCAGGAACCCCGAAAGCACACTTCGCGGGGTTTAGTTTCAGATTGTATTTTCGCAATCTATTGAAGAACTTCCCCAAATTCTCCCTATGATCAGCAACTTTATTTGATTTGATAATCACACCATCCACGTACACCTCGATCTCCGTGTGAATCATGTCATGGAATATGGTGGTCATGGCCCTCATGTAGGTGGAGCCTGCATTCTTTAGTCTGAATGGCATCATCTTGTAACAATACACTCCCCATGGCGTGATGAACGCCGTTTTCTCAGCATCTTCCTCATCCATCCAAATCTGGTGATAACCAGCGAAGAAATCCACGAAGGACTGCAATTCATTCTTGGTGCAGTTGTCAATCAGAATGTGCATATTTGGTAAAGGGAAGTCGTCTTTCAAACTGGCCCGGTTGAGATCCCGGTAGTCGACGCAGACTCTGACCTTCCCGTCCTTCTTCGGCACAAGTACAATGTTGGCTAACCATGTCGGGCACTCCACTACCTGGAGAACTTTGGCATTGATCTTCTTGGTAACTTCTTCTTTCATTTTTAAACTCATGTCAGGTTTGAACCTTTTGAGCTTTTGTTTCACCGGTGGACACGTTGGATTCGTTGGAAATTTGTGAGCCACAATAGACGTACTTAGACCAGTCACGTAATCATACGACCATGAAAATACATCTTCATACTCTTTTAGAAACTCTGTGTATTCTTTATTTTCTGATGGTGACAAATGAATGCTGAAGCGAGTCTCCTTGACGTTTTCTGAATCTCCTAGGTTCATAACTTCGATCTCGTCCAGGTTGGACTTAGGTCTGTTCTCAAAGTTCTCAACTTCTTTGACAATCTCGTCAGGTATGTCGTCTTCGTCTGAATCAATTTTCGTTTGCTGCGTTGTCTCATTGCATGTCACAGTCATCGATTCATCAAGACAAGTAATAGTAATGTTGTATAAATAAATAAATTAAGGAGAGAAAACAATAGCAATAAATATCGGACTCGTAAGAGAAATTTAGAAGATGCTTTGATGAATTGAATAACTGTTTTGAACATTGAAGATCTTCTTGTAGAAATTGAAAAATGCAGGAAGATGAATATCATTTAGTGAATAAAATAATAAATAATGCTTGTTTTAGCCTTGCTACCCCGAGGCTCGTCGGGCTTTGGTCGTCTTGATAGACCAGTTCTTGAGATATGTCCCCTTGCTTACAGCCTGTATGGAAGGGCCTTCCCCCCTCCTCCTCGGGAACAACATAGCAATCCATATCCTCGTCCTCTAGGAACAAACTCCTCATTGCTGCAAGTGCTTCTTCTTCGTCTGATCCGTAACTAATGCCTGCCTCCTTGAAAGTCTGCTCAAGATGAGGTATCGACTGCTCAAAGGGTAATAGGGATTGTGCTAAGGTGGAGACCAGTCGTTGAATTCCTACCAAGTGTACTCATACCCCAGAACGAAAGTGGTACCATGTTTCTTGAGTTTTATGGGCTTTGTGATCCCTTGGAGGTTCTTACCGAGCCTTTTGCCTGGCTCATATCCTTTCCAGTTCAGGATGCTCTCAATCTTGCTATCCCACCACTTTTCCTTGTCGATAGCATTGACCCGCTCAATGCGGTGGTAAGTTCCCCCGCCTATCTCAATTTTTCCGTCAATCACCGAAATAGTTTGACGACTATAAAATGGGGTTGCTATCGTTACCATGAATAATCACCTCTTGGTGGTTCCACTTGAATTTTATTGCGTGATGTAGTGTTGACGCTACGGTCCTAGCAGCATGAATCCAAGGTCGTCCCAACAATAGGTTGTAGGATGCTGGCACATCTATCACCTGGAAATCCACTTCGAACCAAGTTGGTCCCATCTGTAGACATAAACTGATATCCCCCATGGTGGACCTCTAAGAACCGTCGAAGGCTTTCACATTGATCACTCCATCCTTTATCTCATGTAGCGCTTTACCCAATTTCTTGAGTGTTATCAACGGACTGGAACCTCCATCGATCAAGATCCTTGTGATGAAATGATCTTCGCATTGCACGGTGATGTGCAACGCTTTCTTATGCCCCGATCCTTCAGATGGTAGCTCGTCCTCATGAAAAATTATTTTGTGACTTTCCAGTACCTGGCCTACCATATTGGCCATTTCTATGCTAGTGATGTTGTTTGGCACATATGCTTCACTCAACAATTTCAACAAAGCATTTCTGTGTGTTTCAGAGTTCAGTAGCAAAGAGAGGATGGATATATGTGTCGGTCTCTTGTTCAGCTGGTCGATGATTGAATACTCCTTAGCCTGTACCTTTCTCCAAAGGTCATTGGGACCTGTTTTGATAAGGGGAGGTCGATTGGCAGCCTGCTTTCTTGATTCAGCCAGATGCTCAGGGGTGTAGACCCTACTAGTTCTCGTCATACCCTGTGCTGCGACAGCCTCCTCATACTTGACCTTGCCTTTCCTTCTCTCCTCGGTTGTATAGTCCCACGAGATAGCATTTGAATAGAAGGGTGGCATGGTTGACATTGCCACTAGAATTGGCGGCCATCCTTACTTCAAACGGAATGCGTGTTCGAGGTGGAAAGACTGCAACCTCAAATGGTACCGGTGCATTTTCTAGAGATACGAACTTAACTTTAATTGGCACTAGTGACTTTGTAGGTGGAGCTGCTTCAAACTCAAGTAGTATAGACATATTCACCTCATCATTATCAAATGGTTGAATCTGGACTATGATTGGTTTGAGAGTGGCTGCAGGTTTCATTGGGTCATCGCCTTCTGCGACCAACCTGATTGATCCCTCGGGATCCCAATCATCTTCTATTTCAATTATATGGATACCTCCACCCTTATGGTCTGGCAAAGGATTGTTGCGGACGTTTGGAGCGAGGTCTTTTGCCACAATAATCTTTTTGTCAATGAGAGCATGTATTTTGTCCTTCAGAGAGCGGCATTCTTCGATGGTGTGTCCTTTCATGCCGGAATGGTATGCACGGGATTTTTTTGGGTTAACCCACTGAGAAGGGTTCTCAGGCATGGCAACAGAGATAGGTGTGGCATAACCAGTAGCTTTGAGCTTCTCATACAGCTGGTCAATGGGCTCGGCTATAGCAGTGTATTGCTTTGGAGGGCGGCGATCAAAATTGGGATGAGGTCTAGGGAAGTTTTGGCGTGTAGGGGGTGATTGGTAATGGGATGGCTGGGAATTATAAGTGTGGTAGACATGAGCGGGTTGTGAGTATCTGGGCAAAGCAGGTTGATATGTAGGTGGTGGAGATTGGGAGGTGAGCGGTGTAGCTTGGTAGGAAGGTGGTGGAGCTTGGTAATTTGGTGAGGGCTGGTAGGAAGGTGGTGGAGCTTGGTATGTGAGTGGAGGTGTTGGATAAGCTTGGTATTTGAGTGGGGACGTGGCTCTTTGTGCAATCATTATGGCTCCCACGTCTTTCTTCTTAGACACACCACCGGACTGTAAAGCCTTGTTGATGGCTTGCAATGCTTCAAAATTTTTAACCATAGCGCTTTTAATACCTTCTTCAATCCGCTCACAAAATTTGATGAAGTCGGAGAACTTGTGGCCTTCAACCATCATTAACCATACATAATACTGTGGGTCCTGAGCCCGGACAAAGAACTTGTTCATCTAATCTTCCTCTAGAGCAGGTCTGACTTTAGTGGCTTCAGACCTCCAACGAGTAGCATACTCGCGAAAGATTTCTGTGGGTTTCTTCTTCAAATTTTGAATGTACAACACATATGGTGCGTTCTCTGTGTTGAATCTAAACCTGTCCATAAAGTCAGATTCCATGCTTACCCAGTTTGACCATTTCTTGGGGTCTTGGATGATGTACCAAGACAGTGCATCTCCCTTCAAACTCCTCATGAATAGTTTCATCCTTCCCAAAGCCAAGCAACTTGTCGCAACAGGTCCTTGGATGGACTCTCGGATCACCGGTACCGTCAAACATTTCAAACATTGGAGGTTTGTACACCTTAGGAAGTTCGACATCAGGTTGTATACAAAGGTCTTCATAATTCAACCCTTCAATTCCCTTGGTTCCTTCAACACCCTGGACTCGGCTAGTCAGTTTCTTAAGCTCCTTGACTAGGTTCTTGATAAGTAAGTCCTTTCCGTCAGACTTGGATGCCTGTGAGATAGGTAGAGTCGAGTGGGTCACGGTTTCCACATACATGTGATTATTATAGGTGTGGAAATGGTCCTTTGTGCGGTTTTGAGGTTCTGGGATGAGTAGTGGAGTGTTATTTGAGGGGCAAGCATTGCACTGCATCGGGAGAGTTTGGTTCTTTGGGGGAGCGGCGTGATGGTGAGGTGCAGGATGATTTTGCTGTCTTGGGATATTTTGTGGAGGTGCGAGGTTTTGAGCATTTGGAAGGTTGACGTCGGGGATGTTGAGGGAAAATGAAAGGTTGGCCAGATTCCGGACTTGTTCGAGTTTTTCCTAAAACTTCAGCAATTTATGTTCAAGTGGTGACATGTTTTAATGCAGGACCCGAATACCTCGGCCATCAGTGGCCTCTACCCGTTCAATCATATTCTCCTTTCTGGTTCCGCTGGACTCTTCCATATTACTTTATCCTTTGTCGTTTCCCTTAGGAAGGACTAGGAGGAGGAGTAGGTGGAGGGTCCTTGGATCTTGTGCGATAGGCTGATGATACCAGAATGCACGAACTAACCTTTGGGGATGGGATTAAGAAAAAACAATAAAAACAAAAGGTAACCAATTCACTGAGGATTATGAAAAAGAATATTGTGGTATTTAAACACATAATGCGGAAATGTAAAGCGCGTCCTAAGTTGGGAACCTCTTTGTGCCCGAGGTAGCGCTAACGAAAAATTTATTTGGGGAACTTAAAATGCTAAATGCCTCATTTTATTGATAAGAAAATAGACAAATCCCAAAATGATAGACGAAAAATAAAAGTCACTAATGGCCATTGGCCTTATTACATTGATAGAGAAAAATAAAGACACTCCTATCTACTTGGTCCAAGAAGGACCTTCCCCAGACTCGACATTCTTTATTTCCTTGTACAGTTTTCCCAGCTCGTGAAGTCCCAGCAACATGTAGGTTCTGGCTAGATAACCTCTTTCAGCTCCCTCAGCCTTTTGACAATTCTCGACTCTTTTGATGAACTTCTCTTCCAGCTCGACTATACCTCGTTCCAAGTACCCCAGCCCATTGTTGGGACTGATGTCCATGCCCTTCCATTCCTTAATATTTCTTGTTGGACTCATGTATCTTGTGGTGATCATCCTCATATTCCCAGATCCTTTTGCGCAGTTGGTTGTATTTGACTTGTGCCTCGACCCTTTCATCTATAACCCTGTGACCTCAGACGTACCCCGGCTTGCTCTGGCCACCCAAATCCTCTTCTAACCAACCGAGATAGAAAGAGGTACAACCGGCATGATACCTGTCTGGCTTGATGGTGTCTTTCTCAAGTATAAACTTGCAGTGCCACATGTGCAGAGCTTGGCACTTGTAAGGACTGTCATTATTTTGAAAGTCGGCGCGAAGATGGCTCATCTTCTCGACCCTAGGTATGACTTATTCCTACCTGCTTGCCTCATAACTCGAAGAGGGGCGTAAGGGTATGTCCCCCTTAGACCAATCAAAATTAGAAATGATACGTCTCAGGATCGAATGATGAACTCATCCGTCGGAAACCATTTAAACATCCATTGAACCTGATCTTCAAACAAGTTATCAAAAAGCTCAACCCATCCCTCAGCATTTTTCAGGCTGAGCGAACATGTCGAGGATATAATTCATTCGCTTTGGGTGATGGAAAGCGATGTTGTCATCCTACATTCTGCGGTGAATGTCTTATCGTTATTCACCTCTTTGGAGATGTTCGATGAGCCAGAGTTGAAGTAATAAATTGCAACCTTCGAAATGCTTTGCTCCTTGTTGACACCTTTCTAAGGCCCGATATATGTCTGCAACAATCATGGGCACAATGCTAAAGTCTTGCCATCTACCTCTTCCATTATGGTCTTAGTTACCATGGCTAGCCTGGTATGGATCCTTTCCTTCTTCATCGGGAACACGATCAAACCCAAAAAGCAAACCAAAAACACAAACACTCGACGATGGACGTATCCCAGAGAGGTGATAGCAAACTCGTCATGGTAGGTACGGTATGATTTGATGTAGCCATACCTTTCGTACAAGTAGTCAAAAGGAATGTACGAATCCTCCAAACATACCAATTCTGCATCCTTTTTCAGGCCCATCATTTGAGGAAACTTTTGGCTGTGCGGTTCTCAGGCATCATCAACCCTTGAGTTTCCCATACTAGGTTAGCCAGCCCTCCTATCTCTTCTATCAAAGGCGTCATTTTGATGTTCCCAAAGCGGAACACGGACCTTTCACGATCCCAGAATAGGGTAGCAACCTATATTATCATTTTGTTAGGCTGGATTTCCAGGAGAGATGGTAGGTTACCCAAGTGTTTCCTGACGATAGCTTTGTCGCTAGAGTGCAGATCCTCCCACCAACTCAACAGTCTTGGGTGGATATTGGAGACCATGTCGAATCTGGAGACTTCGTGCCTCATTTTTCTGCAAAGAAAATAAGGTTAGGCCCTTACCCCCACCGGGCTCGACTATTTTAACATCAATAATTAGCAGGAAGCATTTAGTTCTCCATAAAAATGCACAGAATGTGAGGGCATCCGTTTGGGTTTATGGAAACCCAGTGGACTTTGGATAAGGCTATCCTAAAAGCTATCGTGCAGACGACACTTTAGCTCGACTAGGTTTGACCATGACGCATGCAACAGTGCAACAGAGTAAGGTTTCTATGGGGTTTTAGACTGGTACCCTTGAGTGGACAACTCAAGGGGGAAGGCACGGAACCGTGGACTACACTGCTGATCGACTAGTTTTACCGCAAATAAGCCTTTCCGAATTTAGTGGGTAAATATAGGAAGAGCGCAACCACTCATAAAACATTGCTATAGTATTTTGTTTGGAATGAGTGGAGTATGAATGCTGAGCATGATTATGCAATAATAAGTATTAAAACAAGTTGTCACGTATTTGCACGTTAAAGAAAGCGGTAAAAACAGCAGTAATGATTTAAATCAGNCAACCACTCATCAAGCGTTGCTATAGTATTTTGTTTGGCACGAGTGGAGTATGAATGTTGAGCATGATTATGCAATAATAAGTATTAAAACAAGTTGTCACGTATTTGCACGTTAAAGAAAGCGGTAAAAACAGCAGTAATGATTTAAATCAGTTACAAAAGAAAACAAAGAGACATGTCAGTTTCGTCTTTGAGGAAAAGTAAATAACTGTAGTAAACAATTAATTGCATGTAAAGGGAAGAAGAAAGGGTGCAGGTATTTAAATGATGAAAGCTTAGATATCCTCAGCAGAGTCGCCATGCTGACACGCTCCCCCCTCCCCCTTTTCCCCGAGCGCTCCTTTCGGGGCCCGGTTGAAAGGGGTTTATGATATTGGTTGAGACAACTCACTCTTTTTGGAAAAAGGGTTTGCATATTTTGAAGAGTCGCCACCTAACGAATTTAACGGTGCGTTATGGCACCTAAAGGGTTAAATTACAACTACTACTAACCTGAGATTGGGTAAGGGCTTGAAATTGTCCTAAGGGGAAGGTGTTAGGCACCCCTCAGGATCCACAAGTGTGTTTCCCGGCTAAATGGTTTTTGTGAATTTGTGCAATTAGCAAATAACAAGTAGGGGGCTCAAGTAAGAGGGGATTTAAGTCTTAAGCATGCAGATGTTTGAAAATAGTAAAGAAGATTATATTTTGAAAGGATTACAATCTAAGCATATAAAAGGTATCCTAGGTTTATAATAATATGGATCACATCAATGCAATACCCGGTAATCACTCCTCGAAGAGGGGCTACACGTGGTATTAGCGCAGAGGCCATCATATCCATATTCTACCCTTTCCCACCCCGTGAAAGTAACTAAATCGAGTGTTGGTGTCGACCTCTATTGCATGGTGTTACCCGTCCTTTCCTATTAGTTCCGGAGGAAATTAGGACTCCTATCCTAAAGGAGGTGCTAGGCAGACCCTCAGGATTTAAGGGTGAAAATTCTAAGGCGACATATAATGAACAGGTAGAACTGTAGATAAAGGGGGTAGCACATAAACAGGAAATGGCTCAAAGACCTCCACAAACAGTGCACATAAACAGCATGTCTCATACACAATTAAGGTCCAGATTCGCATGGTGTCTAAATGATAATAACAAAGACAGATTTATTGCATAACTCAGAGAGGAAGTCTTAATCAAACTTGCCTACTGGTTTTAAGCATGCTGACAGTTGAACACTAATCACAAAGGACAGTTCTGGTTTTATTTTTTAAGTGTATTACCTAAGGCTTGAAAGGACTAATTAATCATGCTGGGTTTTGAAGTTGATTACCTAAGGTTTTAAGCATGCTCACATGTGCAATTCTCGGTGTTGAATATGTGCAAGGACTAATTACCAGTTGGTCAGAACATGGGACTATTTTAGATATCTGTATTTAGACTAAGTGATGTTAAATGAGTACGCTCCTATAGCATGATGTCTAATGCAGCATGATACGTAATAACCTAAACATGATTTCTAAATGCACATAAACTCACAACATTATGCACCATTTCAGGAATAGCAAGAGTACATCTTGTTAATGATATCATAGGGACATGATTTCTAAGTGCGCATAGAAATATGAGACATGATGGCAGACGATACTAATTATTAACGTTATTTACCCTATCCCATATTTTTCTAAGTGATGAATGATAGTACTGGAACAAGATGTTGAAACAGTGTACAGGGGAGCTAAAGAGCAGGATTTTAATGCATGGATGTGAACCTACACATGATTTCTATTGCGCAAATAATAAATAAAGCTGAAAACATGGTTCCTACCCTTGTAATAAGCATGCGTAGTTACCCCTTCCATTTCACTATCCAGCCCCCATGAGTCGTTTACAGAATATTACAAGCCAGGAATTATGAATTGCATAAACAAAGTAGAAAATAAGAAGTTATTCTATAGGGAGCCTTCACTCAGGCCCAAATCCTCCAAACCTTATGCCATATGGTATTCATAGCCTTTTCATAGTCCGGGTGTGTCAAAGTTCCCTAAGGACCTCATGGGCTCCCGGGCAATGCTCACACCCAGACTTAGTAACCAAGAGTTAAACATGTGCAGTGTGGAAATACCAGCCTCAGTGTGTCAGAGTTCAAAGGGAACTCAAGGTCCCAGAGCAGTGCTCACACTGAGGGGGCAGAACTTAAAGGTCTAGGAATCAAGTGAAGTTCAGGAGATAGATTTGAAAAGGTTTTAACATAAAATAGTGTTGGATTGATTCAGTCAATAAAGAAGTTTTCTAAAAAGGTTTTGATCAGTAATGAAACATCTTTAATATAATGTAAACATCTTTGGAAAAGTAGCAAACAACTCTATCTCCTTGTACCTGATGTAGCAATAATTCTTTTCGTAATCTATTGAAGAACTTCCCCAAATTCTCCATGTGATCAACAGCTTTCTTTGATTTGATAATGACATCATCCACGTACACCTCGATCTCCTTGTGAATCATGTCATGGAATATGGTGGTCATGGCCCTCATGTAGGTGGCCCTTGCATTCTTTAGGATGAATGGAATCATCTTGTAATAATACACTCCCCATCGCGTGATGAACGTCGTTTTCTCAGAATCTTCCTCATCCATCCAAATTTGGTGATAACCAGCGAAAGAATCCACAAAGGACTGCAACTCATGCTTGGCGCATTTTTCAATCAGAATGTGTATATTTGGTAAGGGGAAGTCATCTTTCGGACTGGACCGATTGAGATCCCGGTAGTCGACGCAGACTCTGACCTTCCCGTCTTCTTCGGCACAGGTACAATGTTGGCTAACCATGTCGGGTACTCCACTACCCGGAGAACTTTGGCATTGATCTGCTTGGTAACTTCTTCTTTTATTTTCAAACTCATGTCGGGTTTGAACTTTCTGAGTTTTGTTTCACCGGTGGACATGTTGGATTGGTTGGCAGTTTGTGAGCTACAATAGACTTACTTAGACCAGTCATGTCATCATACGACCACGCAAATACATCCTCATACTCTTTTAGAAACTCTGTGTATTCTTTCCTTTCTGATGATGACAAATGAACGTTAATGCGAGTCTCCTTGACGTTTTCTGAATATCCTAGGTTGATAACTTCGGTCTCGTCCAGGTTGGACTTAGGTTTGTTCTCAAAGTTCTCAACTTCTTTGACAATATCGTCAGGTATGTCGTCTTCTTCTGAATCAATGTACGTTTGATGCGTTGTCTCATTTCATGTCACAATCATCGGTTCATCAAGATAAGTAATAGTAATGTTGTATAAATAAATAAAGTAAGGAGAGAAAACAATAGCAATAAATATCGGACTCATTAGAGAAATTAAGAAGACGCTTTGATGAATTGAATAACTATTTTGAACATTGAAGATCTTATAGTAGAAATTGAAAAATGCATGAAGAGGAAAATCATTTAGTGAATAAAAAAATAAATAATGCTTGTTTTAGCCTAGCTACCCCGAGGCTCGTCGGGCTTTGGTCGTCTTGATAGACCAGTTCTTGAGATATGTCCCCTTGCGTACAATTTGTATGGAAGGGCCTTCCTCCCCATCCTCCTCGAGAACATCATATCAATCAATATCCTCGTCTACTATGAACTAACTCCTCATTGCTGCAAGTGTTTCTCCTTCGTCTGATCCGTAGATAATGTCGGCGTGCTTGAAAGTCTGCTCAAGATGAGGTATCGGCTGCTGCAAAGGGTAATAAGAACCGCGCCAAGGTGGCGACCAGTTGTTGAATTCCTGCTAAGTGTAGTCATACCCCAGACCGAAAGTGGTACCATGTTTTTTGAGTTTTATGGGCTTTGTGATCCCTTGGAGGTTCTTACCGAGCCCTTTGCCTGGCTCATATACTTTCCAGTTCAGGATGCTCTCAATCTTGCTATCCCACCACTTGTCCTTGTCGATAGCATTCACCCGCTCAATGTGGTGGTAAGTTCCCCCGCCTATCTTTCTTTTTCCTTCAATCACCAGAATAGTTTGACGACTATAAATGGGGTTGCTACCGTCACCATGAATAATCACCTCTTGGTGGTTCCTACCGAATTTTACCGCCTGATGTAGTGTTGACGCTACGGCCCCAGCAACATGAATTTTTCCATCCTTTATCTCATGTAGCCCATTACCCAATTTCTTGAGTGTTATCAACGGACAGATGTTAAGACTGGAACCTCCATATATCAAGACCCTTGTGATGAAATGATCTTCGCATTGCATGGTGATGTGCAACGCTTTGTTGTGCCCCGATTCTTCAGGTGGTAGCTCATCCTCATGAAAAGTAATTTTGTGACTTTCTAGTACCTAGCCTACCATATTGGCCATTTCCCCGCTAGTGATGTTGTTCGGAACATATGCTTCACTCAACACTTTCAACAAAGCATTTCTGTGTGTTTCAGAATGTTGTAGCAAAGAGAGGATGAATATCCGTGTCGGTGTCTTGTTCAGTTGGTCGATGACTGAATACTCCTTAGCATGTACCTTTCTCCAATGCTCATCGGCACCTATTTTTATAAGGGGAGGCCGGTTGGCAGCCTGCTTGCTTGATTCGGCCAGATGCTCAGGGGTGTAGACCCTACGAGTTCTTATCATACCCTTTGTTGTGACAGCCTCCTAAGACCTGACCTTGCATTTCCTTCTCGCCTCGACTGTATAGTCCCAAGGGATAGCGTTTGAATAGAAGGGTGGCGTGGTTTACATTGCACCGGAATTGGCACGGCCATCCTTACTTCAAACGGAATGAGTGTTCGGGGTGGCAAGACTGCAACCTCGAATGGTACCGGTGCATTTGCTGGAGATACAAACTCAACTTCAATTGGAACTAGTGACTTTGGAGGTGGCGCTGCTTCAAACTCAAGAGGTATAAACATATTCACCTCATCGTTCTCAGATTGTTGAATCTGGACTATGATCAGTTTGAGAGTGAGTGCAGATTTCTTTGGTTCATCGCCTTCTGCGATCAACCCGATTGATCCCTCAAGATCCCAATCATCTTCTATTTCAATTATATGGATGCCTCCACTCTTATGGTCTGGCAAAGGATTGTTGCGGACGTTTTGAGTGGGGTCTTTTGCCACATAATCTTGTTGTCAATGAGAGCCTGTATGTTGTCCTTCAGAGAGCGGCATTCTTAGATGGTGTGTCCTTTCATGCCGGAATGGTATGCACGGGATTTGTTTGGGTTAACTAACTGAGAAGGGTTCTCAGGGGTGGCAGCAGGGATAGGTGTCACGTAACCAGCAACTTTGAGCTTCTCATACAGCTGGTCAATGGGCTCGGCTATGGCGGTGTATTGCTTTGGAGGGCACCAATCAAAATTGGGACCATTTCTAGGGAAGTTTTGGCGTGCAGGGGGTGATTGGTAATGGGATGGCTGGGAATTATAAGTGTGGTAGACAGGAGCAGGTTGTGAGTATCTGGGCGAAACATGTTGATATGTGGGTGGTGGAGATTCATAGGTGGGCAGTGGATCTTAGTAGGAAGGTGGTGGAGCTTGGTAGTTTGGTGAGGGCTTGTAGGAAGGTTGTGGAGCTTGGTATGTGAGTGGAGGTTTTGGATAAGCTTGGTATTTGAGTAGGGACTTGGCTCTTTGTGCAATCATTACGGCTCCCACGTCTCTTTTCTTAGACACACCACCGGACTGTAAAGCCTTTTTAGTGGCTTGCAAGGCTTCAAAATTTGTAACCATACCGCTTTTAATACCTTCTTCAATCCGCTCACCCAATTTGATGAGGTCGGAGAACTTGTAGCCTTCAACCATCATTAACCGTTCATAATACTGCGGGTCCTGAGCTCGGACAAATAACTTGTTCATCTGCTCATCCTCTAGAGCAGGCCTGACTTTAGCGGCTTCGGACCTCCAGCGAGTAGCATACTCGCGAAAGGTTTCTGTGGGTTTATTCTTCAAATTTTGAATGTAGAACACATATGGTGCGTTCTCTGTGTTGAATCTAAACCTGTCCATAAAGTCAAACTCCATGCTTACCCAGTTTGACCATTTCTTGGGATCTTGGATGATGTACCAAGATAGTGCATCTCCCTTCAAACTCCTCATGAACAGTTACATGCAGATTCTTTCATCCTTCCCAATGCTAACCAACTTGCCGCAATAGGTCCTCAGATAGACTCTCAGATCACCAGTACCGTCAAACATTTCAAACTCTGGAGGTTTGTACCCCACAGGCAGTTCGACATCAGGTTGTATAGAAAGGTCTTCATAATTCAACCCTTCAATTCCCTTGGTTCCTTCAACACTCTGGACTCAGCTGGTCAGTTTCTTAAGCTCCTCGGCCAGGTTCTTGATAAGTAAGTCCTTTCTGTCAGACTCAGATGCCTGTGAGATAGGCAGAGTGGAGTGGGTTATGTTTTCCACATAGATGGGATTGTTATAAGTGTGGAAATGGTCCTTTGTGGGGTTTTGAGGTTCTGGGATGAGTAGTGGAGTGTTATTTGAGGAGTGGCAAGCATTGCACTGCATCAGGAGAGTTTGGTTCTTTGGGGGAGTGGCGTGATGGTGAGGTGCAGGATGATTTTTCTGTCTTGGGATATTTTGTGAGGTGTAGGGTTTTGAGTATTTGGAAGGTTGATGTCGGGGACGCTGAGGGAAAATGACAGGTTGGCCAGATTCCGGACTTGATCGAGTTCTTCCTGAAACTTCAACAATTTTTGTTCAAATGGTGACATGTTTTCATGCAGGACCTGAATACCCCGGCCATCAGTGGCCTCTACCCATTCAATCATATTCTCCTCTCTGGTGTCGCTGGACTCTTCCATCTTACTTTCGCCTATGTCTTTTCCCTTAGGAGGACTAGGAGGAGGAGTATGTGGAGGGCCCTTAGATCTTGTGCGATAGGCTGATAATACCAGAATGCACGAACTAACCTTTGGGGAGGGGAGTAAGAAAAACAAAATTAAATAAAAATAAAAGGTAACTAAGTCAGTGAGGATTATGAAAAAGAATATTGTGGTATTTAAACACAGAATGCGGAAATGTAAATCGCGTCCTAAGTTGGGAACCTCTTTGTGCCCGAGGTAGGCCTAGCGACAAATTGATTTGGATAACTTAAAATGCTAAATCCCTCATTTTATTGATAAGAAAAATAGACAAATCCCAAAATGATAGACGAAAAATAAAAGTCACTAATGGCCATTGGCCTTATTACATTGATAGAGAAAAATAAAGACACTCCTATCTACTTGGTCCCAGAAGGACATTCCCCAGACTCAACATTCTTGCTTTCCTTGTACAGTTTTCCCAGCTCGCGAAGTCCCAGCAACAGGTAGGTTGTGGCTAGATATCCTCCTTCAGCTCCCTCAGCCTTTTGACAATTTTCGACTCTTTTGATGAACTTCTCTTCTAGATCGACTATACCTTGTTCCAAGTACCCCAGCCCATTGTTGGCGCTGATGGCCATGTCTTTCCATTCCTCGATCAATTTCTTGTTGGACTCATGTATCTTGTGGTGATCATCCTCATATTCCCGGATACTTTTGCGAAGTTGGTTGTATTTTACTTGTGCCTCGGACCTTTCATCTATAACCCTGTGACCTCGGACGTACCCCGGCTTGCTCTAGCCACCCAAATCCTCTTCTAACCAACCGAGATAGAAAGGGATACAACCGGTATGATACCTGTCTGGCTCGATGGTGTCTTTCTCAAGTATAATCTTGCAGTGCCACATGTGGTGAGCTTGGCACTTGTGAGGACTGTCATTATTTTGAAAGTCGGCTCGAAGATGGCTCATCTTCTCGACCCTAGGTATGACTTGCTTCCTACCTGCTTGCCTCATAACTCGAAGAGGGACGTAAGGGTATGTCCCGCTTAGACCAATCAGTATCTGAAATGATGCGTCTCGAGATCGAAGGATGAACTCATCCACCGGATACCATTCAAACATCCATTGAACCTGCTCTTCAGTCAGGTTATCAAAAAGCTCAACCCATCCCTCGGTATTTTCGGGTTGAGCGAACATGTCGGGGATATAATTTCATTCGCCTTGGTTGATGGAAAGCAATGTGGTCATCCCACATTCTGCGGTGAATGTCTTGTCGGTATTCGCCTCTTTAGAAATGTTCCATGAGCCAGATTTGAAGTAATAAATTGCAACCTTCAAAATGCTTTGCTCCTTATTGATACCTTTCTAAGGCCCGATATATGTCTGCAACGATCATGGGCACAATGTTGAAGTCTTTCCAATCTAACCCTTCAATTATGGTCTTAGTTACCATGGCTAGCCTGGTATGGATCCTTTCCTTCTTTATCGGGAACACGATCAAACCCAAAAAGCAAACCATAAACGCGAACACTCGACGATGGACGTGTCCTAGAGAGGTGATGGCAAACTCGTCATGGTAGGTACGGTATGATTTTTTGTACCTTTCGTAAGAGTAGTCAAAAAGAATGTACGAATCCTCGAAACATACCAATTCTGCATCCTTTTTCAGGCCCATCATTTTGAGGAAATTTTTGCCTGTGCGGTTCTCAGGCATCAACAACCTTGGAGTTTCCCGTACTAGGTTAGCCAGCCCTCATATCTCTTTAATCAAAGGCGTCATTTTGATGTTTCCAAAGGGGAACACGGACCATTCACGATCCCAGAAGAGGGTATCAGCCTCTATTATCATTTTGTTAGGATGGATTTCCAGGAGAGATGGTAGGTTACCCAAGTGTTTCCTGATGATAGCTTTGTCGCTAGAGTGCAGATCCTCCCACCAGGAGGTTAGGCCCTTACCCCCACTGGGCTCGAGTATTTAACGTCAATAATTAGCAAGAAGCATTTAGTTCTCCAAATAAATGCACAGAACGTGAGGGCTTATGTTTGGGCTTAGAGAAACCTAGTGGTATTTGGATAAGGCTATCTTAAAAGCTATCGTGCGGACAACACTTTAGCTCGACTAGGTCTGACCAGGACGCAAGCAACAGTGCATTACAGTAAGGTTTCTATAGGATTTTAGACTGGTACCCTTGAGTGGACAATTCAAGGGGGAAAGGCACGGAACCATCGACTGCACCGCTGATCGACTAGTTTTACCGCAAATAAGCCTTTCCGAATTTAGTGGGTAATAATATAGGAAGAGCACAACCACTCATCAATCGTTGCTATAGTATTTTGTTTGGCACGAGTGGAGTGTGCATGTTAAGCATGATTATGCAATAATAAGTATTAAAACAAGTTGACACGTATTTGCACGTTAAAGAAAGCGGTAAAAACATTAGTAATGATTTAAAGTAGTTACAAAAGAAAACAAAGAGACATGTCAGGGAAGAGGAAAGGGTGCAGGTATTTAAACAAAAATGAAGGCACAAATTCATGAAACAATTTGAAATTCTAAAAGCCTGGATATGCCCAGCAGAGTCGCCATGCTGTCGCGCCCACCCTTTTCCCCGAGTGCTCCTTTCGGGGCCCGGTTGAAAGGGGTTTATGACATTGGTTGAGTCAAACCGTTCCTTTTGGAAAGGGGTTTACATATTTTGAATATTAGCCACCTAACGATTTTAACGGTGCGTTAGGGCACCTAATGGGTTCAATTACAACTACGTTACTAACTAGAGATTGGGTAAGGGCTTGAAATTGTCCTAAGGGGAAGATGTTAGGCACCCCTCAGGATCCACAAGTGTGGTTCCCGGCCAAATGGTTTCTGTGAGTTTGTGCAATTAGCAAATAACAAGTAAGGGGGGGGGGGGATCAAGTAAGAAGGGATTTAAGTCTTAAGCATGTAGATGTTTGAAAATAGTAAAGAAGATTAGATTTTGAAAGGATTACAATCTAAGAATATAAAAGGTATCCTAGGTTTATGATAATATGGATCACATTAATGCAATACCCGGTAATCAATCCTCGAAGAGGGCCTACACATGGTATTAGCTCAGCGGTAATCATATCCATATTCTATCCTTTCCCACCCCGTGAAAGTACCTAAACTGAGTGTTGGTCTCGACCTCTATTGCATAGTGTTACCCGTCCTTTCCTATTAGTCCCGGAGGAAATTAGGACTCCTATCCTAAAGGAGGTGCTAGGCAGACCCTCAGGTTTTAAAGGTGAAAATTCCAAGGCGACATATAATGAACAAGTAGAACTGCAGATAAAGGGGGTAGCACATAAACAGGAAAGGGCTCAAAGACCTCCACAAACAGTGCGCATAAACAGCATGTCTCATACACAATAAGGTCCAAATTCGCATGGTGTCTAAGTGATAATAACAAAGACAGATTTATTGTATAACTTAGAGAGGAAGTCTTAATCAGACTTGCCTACTTGTTTTAAGCATGCTGATAGTTGAACACTAATCACAAAGGACAGTTCTGGTTTTATTTTTTAAGTTCATTACCTAAGGCTTGCCTAGGTGTAGGATAACATGAAAAAGTTATTCAGATTTGTTAACGACTCTAGGTTGTTTATAGCTAATAACATGCAATTCAAAGTGTTGAAGACGTGAAGGGACTAATTACCAATTGTTTAGAACAGGGGACTGTTTTAGATATCTGTATTTAGACTAAGTGCAGTTAAATGAGTATGATCCTATAACATGATGTCTAATGCAGCATGATGCATAATAACCTAAACAGGATTTCTAAATGCACATAAAATCACAATATTATGCGTCGTTTCAGGAATAGCAAGAGTATAGCTTGTTAATGTTATCCTAGGGATAGGATTTCTAAGTGCGCATAGCAATATGAAACATGATTGCAAAAGATACCAATTATTAACTTTATTTACCCTATAACAGATTTTTCTAAGTGATGAATGACAGTACCGAAACAAGATGTTGAAACAGTGTACATGGGACCTAAAGAGCAGGATTTTTAATGCATGGATGTGAACCTACACATGATTTCTATTGCGCAGATAAGAAATAAAGCTTAAAACATGGTTCCTACCCTTTTAATAACTAAGCATGCATAGTTACCCCTCCCATTTCACTATCCAGCCCCCATGAGTCGTTTACAGATTATTACAAGCCAAGAATTATGAATTTCATAAACAAAGTAGAAAATAAGAAGTTATTCTATAGTGAGCCTTCACTCAGGCCCAAATCCTCCAAACCTTATGCCATATGGTATTCATAGCCTTTTCATAGTCAGGGTGTGTCAAAGTTCCCTAAGGACCTCAAGGGCTCCTGGGCAATGCTCATACCTAGACTGAGTAACCAGGAATTAAACATGTGCAGTGTGAAAATACCAGCCTCAGTGTGTCAGAGTTCAGAGGGAACTCAAGGTCCCAAAGCAGTGCTCACACTAAGGGGGCAGAACTTAAAGGTCTAGGAATCAAGTGAAGTGCAGGAGATAGATTTGAAAAGGTTTTGACATAAAACAATACTGGATTGATTCAGTCAATAAAGAAGTTTTCCAAAAAGGTTTTGATCAGTAATAAAAAAACTTGAATATAATGTAAAAATCTTTGGAAAAGTAGCAAACAACTCGCACAGGTTCAGCACATTCAAACATAGATGTCGCTTAGGGACAATGGGAATTGGGGACACATAGAGCACACAACATGATGGACACAAACTAGGCATAAGCCTTGCAATTGGTTATAGGTAGTGGGACACCAACTTAGGAATACTAGTTACACATGGTCATACAGTCAGAGATACCTAGAGTATGGGATTAATCATGGTTGAAAACCAATCACAGAATATGAATAGAGGGAGCGCTAGGAGGGGGTAGGACATAATTACACATAGGTTTAAGAAACACATGTTAAGTAACATACAAGGCAATTATAGTATCGGGGATTGCATGTTGAGGCTATAAGGGAGGAGATACCTAGAACCAAACAACATAATATGTGAAACTAGTTGCAAGTAGGACAACATAACCATAAGTAAAAGAAAACCAGAAGCAAGATGCATAGTAATAACCAGAGAAACATGTTGTTTTGGAGACTTTAAATATAAACTGGAAACATACCAGTTGAATACAGGAAATACAGAATAAGAGGCAAGTAGAATAGCTAGTCTTGGCTTCCAGCCGACTAGCAATAGCAAACAATCAAGAGAAGAATAGTAGATTGTGTGTGTGAGAGCAAGAGAGAATAGAACAAGGTCTATGTTCGTTCTTTGTTAATGAAAGAGTAGTGTGTATACATAATTTTTGAAAACAAGTAGTGAATAAGGCAGGAAACAAAAATAAACCAGTAATTAGGGACTGAGCACCAATCAGTACACAATCAGTATAGGTATCCCTTAATTGAAGGGATTGACTTCAAACGGCTAGCAGGCAAAAAATCAAATAAGGGAAGTTCCCATATGTTACATGCATACGACATATAAGGAAACAATTTCAAATCGGTACAAGCATACAAAAGAGGCTAAGTTCACAGACTCTAATTAAGGGAATTAACAGCAAATAAATCATGTAACAAGGTAAAAAAAAAGGGCTAAAGTCAGAAATTAATCAGTAAGGTATCAAATCACAAGGAATCAGGGATTCAAAATAATAAATTAGGAACCCTAACAAACTAAAACTACAGAGAATCAGGGATTCAAACAGGAGTAACATCAATCAAAGGAAATTAACATGAATCGAATAAATCACAAGCAAGAGGTCAGAAACTCTAATAGTAAAAGCATGTGAAATCAAGGATTCTCATGAACTTATAGGGCAAACAGCAAGACAAACGGGATAGAAAGGAATGATTAACAGAGGGTAAAACATCATGGAATCATAAAGCTCATACATATGCAAACAATATTGAAGACAAAGTCAGGTAATAATTCGGATAAGAGAGGAAAAATCAAATAAGTTACTAAAACATAGTAAAGACCCTAGGATAATGCTGAAAACATCACAGGAAAATCATTTTAAGGCGGAGTCATGAAACCCTAATTGAAAAACGAAGAGTCGTTTTAGAGAAAATCAGAGAGTTTTTTAGGGAAACAACGAAATAGCTCAAAACATATACAGATCTATCATAGATATAAAGAATCGAGAGAGTTTTAAACATTGAGGGTTTCAAAGAGAACCCAGAGAGATAAAGAAAAACCTCAAATATCGCTGGTTTAACCCCCAAAGGTCATAGACCTTTCTAGAACAGCCGGAAGTAGCCGGAGATGGCTGGAGGGTGATGAGCATAGGCCCAGGAGGTAGGAGGATTCAACCCAGGTCTCTTGAAGACCATAGAGATGGAAAACACCGGCGTGAGGGAAACACAGGAGGCAAGAGGATAGTAAAGGTTTCAAGGTCTCCGGCGAAAGGATGGCCAGAGAAGGCGAAGAGATTCATCGGAGCAAGGGAAGAGACTGGAAGTCTCTAGATAATCAGAGAGAGAGAGAGAGAGAGAGAGAGTATAGAGATGAGAGACGGTGAGAATGAGAGGGCGTCAGGGGGTTAGGTAGGTTTAATTATGGTAACAAAAATTTGGGTCGTTGATTTAATTTGATCAACGGCTTAGATTGAGTTGAAGTTAGGACGGGTAGGATATTGTATTGGGCTTGGGGGATTTGGGCTAGTTTAATTGGGTTAGGGACCAAGATTAGTTTAGGCTTCAATTTAAATAAAAAGGGCTAATTGTTAAATACCAAACTAAAATTAATAAAAATAATTTATAAAATAGCTGATAATTGTAAAGATGAAATTGATGCTTAGTAAATTAAATAAAATGATTAATTAGTATTTAAAAATATAAATGACTAATTACTGGAAAAAAAATAGCATAAAACACATGATTAGGCTATAATTGCAAAGTTATTGCAACTACGGCCAAGGAGTGCCAGTTTGGCTAATTGTGAAGTAATTTTGTCTTAATAGGACCACAAATAATACATTAAGTCAAGAAATGTTTTTGAAATAATTTGTAATGTAACTTTTGCAATTGATTATTAGAAATAAAATACTGGATAAATTAAAAAAAATATGGGAAAATTAAAGAAAAATACCAATTGCTATGAAAGCCTGATTTTGAAGGTGTAAATGCATATTAAAGATACATTTGAGAAAAAAATGGGTATCAACAGCTGCCCCTCTTTACCCGGGAAGGATTAAAGAGTTGTCGGGTAAAGACATAATGGCCAATTTTCACCGAGCGAAGCGGTTTGAAGAGGTTTAGGCCGCACCCTGATTTTTGAGTTGCCTACATATCCCTGGTTTTACAGGAATCAGGCCGTATGTAGTTCAGGAGTCATCGGCGAAGCATACTGATGGAGATTTTATAAGAACGGACGCAACATATAGGACTGATTGAATCAACGTCTTACGGGATAATTAGGAGAACTGGAGCGGGATCGCTTCTGCCGGAACAGTTTTTGCTTTCCAGGTTACCTGCAAATGAGTAATACAAGCATATCGTGTGTAATTTAAACATGATGCAAATTTCTGTTGGAATATGAATGTTGTCTTTGGACGGTTAAGGATGACGTCTTTATACCATGATGTCCTGGGCCATGAATTGCTTGATGCAGGATTCGCAGGCCATGAAATGATGTTCTCGGGCCATGAATATGGTGCCTCCATCTGCTTTCGCATCTTGTATAAGGCTACCTTTCTTCCTTCCGTGGTTAACCGCTATCTCCATCTGCATTCGTATCTTGCATAAGTTCTACCTTTCTGCCTTCTGAGGTTAAACGCTACCTCCATCTGCATTTGCATCTTGCATAAGGCTACCTTTCTGCCTTCCGAGGTTAAACGCTATCTCCATATGCATTTGCATGTTGCATAAGGCTACCTTTTTGCATTCTGAGGTTAAGCGCTACCTCCATCTGCATTCGCATCTTGCATAAGGCTACCTTTCTGCCTTCCGAGGTTAAACACTACCTCCATCTGCATTCGCATATTGTATAAGGCTACCATTCTGCCTTCCGAGGTTAAACGCTACCTCCATCTGCATTCGCTTCTTGCATAACGCTACTGTTCTGCCTTCCGAGGTTAAACGCTACCTCCATCTGCATTCGCATCTTGCATAAGGCTACCATTCGGCCTGCTGAGGTTAAACGCTACCTCCATCTGCATTCGCATATTGCATAAGGCTACCATTCTGCCTTTCGAGGTTAAATGCTACATCCATCTACATTCGCATATTGAATAAGGCTACCTTTCTTCCTTCCGAGGTTAAATTCTACCTCCATCTGCATTCGCATATTGCATAAGGCTACCATTCTACCTTCCGAGACTAAACGCTGCCTCCCATTTACTTTTCAAAAGCAACCAATGTCTCTAGCATTATTTACTGCGTTTTCCTTTTGGGCTAAGCTCTGCCCTTTAATTTGCAAGACTAAGCTCTGTCTTGTCAGCATCATACTATTGCATCTTCATAGGCTAAAATATCACCAACTTATCCAAAGGCGTCATCATTCAGAGGAATCATCTTCATGGCCCGAGAACACCATGTCATGGCCTGAGGATCTCTTTTATCAATTTGAATATCATTATTCAAAGGCTTCATGGTTCGGAGGCACCATCTTCATGGCCCGAGAACATCATTTCATAGCCTGCGAATCCTGCATCAAGAAATTCTTGGCCCAGGACATCATGGTTTAAAGACGTCATTCTTAATCGTCCAAAGACAGCATCTATAGTAAAATGGGAATTTGCATCATGTTTAAATTAAGCACGATATGCTTGTATTACTCATTTGCAGGTAACCTGGCAAGCAACAACTATTCCGGCAGGAGCGATCCCGCTCCAGTTCTCCTAATAACCCCGTAAGACGTTCATTCGATCAGTCCTGTTTGAATCCCTGATTCTCTGTAGTTTTAGTTTGTTAGGGTTCCTGATTTATTATTTTGAATCCCTGATTCCTTGTGATTTGATACCTTACTAATTAATTTCTGACTTTAGTCCATTTTTTTACCTAGTTACATGATTTATTTGCTGTTAATTGATTCCCATTCCCTTAATAAGAGTCTATGAACTTAGCCTCTATTGTATGCTTGTACCGATTTGAAAGTGTTTCCTTATATGTCATATGCATGTAACATATGGGAATTTTCCTTATTTGTTGTTTTGCCTGCTAGCCATTTGAACTCAATCCCTTCAATTAAGGGATACCTATACTGATTGATGCTCAGCCCCTAATTACTGGTTTATTTTTGTTTCCTGCCTAATTCACTACTGGTTTTCATAAATTATGTATACACACTACTCTTTCATTAACAAAGAACGAACATAGACCTTGTTCTATTCTCTCTTGCGCACACACACACAATCTACTATTCTTCTCTTGATTGTTTGTTATTGCTAGTCGGCTGGAAGCCAAGACTAGCTATTCCACTTGTCTCTTATTCTGTATTTCATGTCTTCAATTGGTATGTTTCCAGTTTATATTTAAAGACTCCAAAACAACATGTTTCTCTGGTTATTACTATGTATCTTGCTTCTGGTTTCCTTTTACTTATGGTTATGTTGTCCTACTTGTAACTAGTTTGACATATTATGTTGTTTGGTTCTGGGTATCTCCTCCCTTATAGCCTCAACATGCAATCCCTAAGATACTATAATTGCCTTGTATGTTACTTAACATGTGTTTCTTAAACCTATGTGTAATTATGTCCTACCCCCTCCCATCACTCCCTCTAATCTGGTTCTGTGATTGGTTTTCAACAATGATTGATCTCATACTCTAGGAATCTCTGACCGTATGACCATGTCTAACTAGTATTCCTAAGTTGGTGTCCCACTACATGTAACCAATTGCAAGGCTTCTGCCTAGTTTGTGTCTGACATGTTGTGTGTTATATGTGTCCCCAATTCCCATTGTCCCTGATTGAAATCTATGTTTGAATGTGTTGAACCTGTGCGATTTGTTTGCTGCTTTTCCCAAGATGTTTACATTATATTCAAGTTGTTTCATTACTGATCAAAACCTTTTCAGAAAACTTCTTTATTCCCACTGAACTCTGACACACTGGGGCTGGTATTTCCACACTACACATGTTTAACTCCTGGTTACTAAGTCTGGGTGTGAGCATTGCCCAGGAGCCCTTGAGGTCCTTAGGAAACTTTGACACACCCGGAATGTGAAAAGGCTATGAATACCATATGGCATAAGGTTTGGAGGATTTGGGCCTGAGTGAAGGCTCCCTATAGAATAACTTCTTATTTTTCTACTTTGTTTATGCAATTCATAATTCCTGGCTTGTAATAAACTGTAAACGACTCATGGGGGCTGGATAGTGAAATGGGAGGGGTAACAACGCATGCTTAGTTATTACAAGGGTAGGAACCATGTTTTAAGCTTTATTTCTTACCTGCGCAATAGAAATCATGTGTAGGTTCACATCCATGCATTAAAAATCCTGCTCTTTAGGTCCTATGTACACTGTTTCAATATCTTGTTTTAGTACTATCATTCCTCTTTTAGAAAAATATGTGATAGGGTAAATAACGTTAATAATTGGTATTTTCTGCAATCATGTTTCATATAACTATGCGCACTTAGAAATCATGTCCCTAGGATAACATTAACAAGATGTACTCCTTCTATTCCTGAAACGGTGCATAATGTTGTGATTTTATGTGCATTTAGAAATCATGTTTAGGTTATTATGCATCATGATGCATTAGACATCATGCTATAGGATCGTACTCATTAAACTGCACTTAGTCTAAATACAGATATCTAAAACAGTCCCCTGTTCTAAACAACTGGTAATTAGTCCTTGCACGTCTTCAACACCTAGAATTGCATGTTATTAGCTATAAAAAACCTAGAGTCATTAACAAATCTGAATAATTATTGAATGTTATCCTACACCTAGGCAAGCCGTAGGTAATCAACTTAAAAAATAAAACCATAACTGTCCTTTGTGATTGGTGTTCAACTGTCAGCATGCTTAAAACCAGTAGGCAAGTCTGATTAAGACTTCCTCTCTGAGTTATGCAATAAATATGTCTTTTTATTATCACTTAGACACCATGAGAATCTGGACTTTTATTGTGCATGAGACATGCTGTTTATGTGCACTGTATGTGGAGGTCTTCGAGCCCTTTCCTGTTTTTGTGCTACCCCCCCTTATCTACAGTTCTACTTGTTCATTATATGTCACCTTAGCATTTTCACCTTTAATACCTGAGGGTCTGCCTATCACCTCTTTTAGGATAGGAGTCCTAATTTCCTTCGGGGCTGATAGCAAGGGATGGGTAACAACACGCAATAGAGGTCGAGACCAACACTCGATTTAGTTACTTTCACTGGGTGGGAAAGGGTAGAATATGGATATGATGACCGGTGCGCTAATACCACGTGTGGCCCCTCTTCGAGGAGTGATTACTGGGTATTGCATTGATGTTATCCATATTATTATAAACCTAGGATACCTTTTATATGCTTAGATTGTAATCCTTTCAAAATATAATCTTCTTTACAATTTACAAAAATCTGCATGCTTAATACTTAAATCCCCTCTTACTTGAGCGCNCCCCCCCCTTACTTGTTATTTGCTAATTACACAAATTCACAGAAAACATTTGGTCGGGAACCACACTTGTGGATCCTGAGGGGTGCCTAATAGCTTCCCCCAGGATAATTTCAATCCCTCACCCAATCTCTGGTTAGTAACGTAGTTATAATTGAACCTCTTAGGTGCCCTAACGCACTGTTAGAATCGTTAGGTGGCTACTCTTCAAAATATTCAAACCCCTTTCCAAAAGGAACGATTTGTCTCAACCAATGGCATAAACCCCTTTCAACCGAGCCCCGAAAGAAGCGCTCGGGGAAAAGGGGGGGCGCAACAGCATGGCGACTTCTGCTGGGGATATCCAGGCTTTTACCATTTCAATTTTTTTCGTAAATTTGTGCCTTTATTTTTGTTTAAATACCTGCACCCTTTCCTCTTCCCTTTACATGCAATTAATTGTTTACTTCATGTATTTACTTTTCCTCAAAGATGAAACTGACATGTCTCTTTGTTTTCTTTTGTAACTGCTTTAAATCATTACTGTTGTTTTTACCGCTTTCTTTAACGTGCAAATACGTGACAACTTGTTTTAATACTTATTATTGCATAATCATGCTCAACATTCATACTCCACTCGTGCCAAATAATATACTATAGCAACGCTTGATGAGTGGTTGCGCTCTTCCTATATTATTACCCACTAAATTCGGAAAGGCTTATTTGCGGTAAAACTAGTCGATCAGCGATGCAGTCGACGGTTCTTTGCCTTTCCCCCTTGAGTTGTCCACTCAAGGGTACCAGTCTAAAACCCCATAGAAACCTTACTCTGTTGCACTGTTGCATGCATCATGGTCAGACCTAGCCAAGCTAAGGTGTCGTCCGCACGATAGCTTTTAAGATAGCCTTATCCAAAGTCCACTGGGTTTCCCTAAACCCAAATGGACGCCCTCACGTTCTGTGCATTTATTTGGAGAACTAAATGCTTCCTGCTAATTATTGACGTTAAATAGTCGAGTCCGGTGGGGGTAAGGGCCTAACCTTATTTGCTTTGCAGAAAAATGAGGCACGAAGGCCCTAGATTCAGCATGGTCTCCAATATCCAGCCAAGACTGTTGAGTTGGTGGGAGGATCTGCACTCTAGCGACAAAGCTATCATCAGGAAACACTTGGGTAACCTACAATCTCTCCTGGAAATCCAATCTAACAAAATGATAATAGAGGCGGCTACCCTGTTCTGGGATCGTGAAAGGTCCATTTTCCACTTTGGGAACATCGAAATGACGCCTTTGATAGAAGAGATAGGAGGGCTGGCTAACCTAGTATGGAAACTCCAGGGTTGTTGATGCCTGAGAACCGCAAAGGAAAAAGTTTCCTCAAAATGATGGGCTTGAAAAAGGATGCAGAATTTGTATGTTTGGAGGATTCGTACATTCCTTTTGACTACTTGTACGAAAGGTATGGCTACAGCAAATCATATCGAACCTACCATGACGAGTTTGTTAACACCTCTCTGGGACACTTCCATCGCCGAGTGTTCGTGTTTATGGTTTGCTTTTTGGGTTTGATCGTGTTCCCGATGAAGAAGGAAAGGATCCATACCAGGCTAGCCATGGTAACTAAGACCATAATGGAACGGGTAGATGGGCAAGACTTCAGCATTGTGCCCATGATCGTTGCAGACATATATCGGGCCTTAGAAAGGTGTCAACAAGGAGCATAGCATTTTGAAGGTTGCAATTTATTACTTCGACTCTGGTTCATGGAACATATCTAAACAGGCAAATACCGACAAGACATTCACCGCAGAATGTGGGATGACCACAGCGCTTTCCATCACCCAAAGCGAATGAATTATATCCCCGGCATGTTCGCTCAGCCTGAAAATGCCGAGGGATGGGTTGAGATTTTTGATAACTTGACTGAAGAGCAGGTTCAATTGATATTTGAATGGTTTCCAATGGATGAGTTCATCATTCGATCCCGAGATGCATCATTTTTTATACTGATTTGTCTAAGGGGGACATACCCTTACGTCCATCTTCGAGTTATGAGGCAAGAAGGTAGGAAGCAAGTCATACCTAGGGTCGAGAAGATGAGCCATCTTCGAGCCGACTTTCAAAATAATGACAGTCCTCACAAGTGCCAAGCTCAGCACTTGTGGAACTGCAAGATTATACTTGAGAAAGACAACATAGAGCCAGAGAGGTATCATGTCGGTTGTACCCCTTTCTATCTTTGTTGGTTAGAAGAGGATTTGGGTGGCATTCTGGCATTCTGGCATCATCATCCTATCACACAAGATCCAAGGGCCCTCCACCTACTCCTCCTCCTAGTCCTCCTAAGGGCAAAGACAAAGGCAAAAGTAAGATGGAGGAGTCCAGCGGCACCAGAAAGGAGAATATGATTGAATGGGTAGAGGCCACTGATGGACGAGGTATTCAGGTCCTGCATGAAAACATGTCACCACTTGAATAGAAATTGCTAAAGCTTCAGGAAGAACTAGATCAAGTCCGGAATCTTGCCAACCTGTCATTTTCCCTCAATGTTCCCGGCGTCAACCTTCCAAATGCTCAAAACCCCGCACCTCCACAAAATATCCCAAGATAGAAAAATCATCCCGCACCTCACCATCACGCTAATCCCACAAAGAACCAAACTCTTCCGACGCAGGGCAATGCTTGTCACACCTCAAATAACACTCCACTACTCATCCCAGAACCTCAAAACCCCAAAAAGGACCATTTCCACACCTATAAAAATCCCATCTATGTGGAAATGTGACCCACTCCACTCCGCCTATCTCACAGGCATCCGAGTCTGACAGAAAGGACTTACTTATCAAGAACCTAGTCGAGGAGCTTAAGAAACTGACCAGTCGAGTCCAGCGTGTTGAAGGAACCAAGGGAATTGAAGGGTTGAACTATGAAGACCTTTGTATACAACCTGATGCCGAACTGCCCTAGGGGTACAAATCTCCAAAGTTCGAAATGTTTGACAGTACTAGTGATCCGAGAGTCCATCTGAGGACCTATTATGACAAGTTGGTTGGCGTTGGGAAGGATGAAATATTCCGCATGAAGCTATTCATGATGAGTTTGAAGGGAGACGCACTGTCTTTGTACATCAGCCAAGACCCCAAGAAATGGTCAAACTGGGTAAGTATGGCGTCTAACTTTATGGACATGTTTAGATTCAACACAGAGAATGCACCAGCTGTGTTCTACATTCAAAATTTGAAGAAGAAACCCACAGAAACCTTTCGTAAGTATGCTACTCGCTGGAGGTCCGAAGCCGCTAAAGTTAAACCTGCTCTAGAGGAAGAGCAGATGAACAAGTTCTTTGTCCGGGCTCAGGACCCGTGGTATTATGAATGGTTAATGATGGTTGAAGGCCACAAGTTCTCCGACATCATCATCTTGGGTGAGCGGATTGAAGAAGGTATTAAAAGCGGTATGGTTACAAATTTTGAAGCCTTGCAAGCCACTAAAAAGTCTTTACAGTCCGGTGGTATGTCTAAGAAGAGAGACATGGGAGCCGTAATGATTGCACAAATAGCCTAGGCCCCACTCAAATACCAAGATAATCCAACACCTCCACATGTACCAAGCTCCACCACCTTCCTACCAGCCCTCACCAAACTACCAAGCACCCTCACCGAGCTACCAGGCACTCTCACCGAACTACCAAGCTCCACCACCTTCCTACTAAGCTCCACCGCCCACCTACCAATCTCCACCACCCACATATCAACCTGCATCGCCCAGATAATCAAAACCCGCTCCTGTCTACCGCACTTATAATTCCTAGCCATCACATTACCAATCACCCCCAGCACGCCAAAACTTCCCTAGACCTTGTCCCAATTTTGATCGCCGCGCTCCAAAGCAATACACCGCCGTAGCCGAGCCCATTGACCAGCTGTATGAGAAGCTCAAAGTTTTTGGTTACGTCACACTTATCCCTGCTGCCACCCCTGAGAACCCTTCTCAGTGGGTTAACCCAAACAAACCTTGTGCGTACCATTCCGACATGAAAGGACACACCATCGAAGAATGCCGCTCTCTGAAGGACAAAATACAATCTCTCATTGACAACAAGATTATTGAGGCAAAAGACACTACTCCAAATGTCCACAACAATCCTTTGCCAGACCATAAGGGTGTAGGTATCCACATGATTGAAATAAAAGATGATTGGGATCCCGAGGGATCAATCGGGTTGATCGCAAAAGGCGATGACCCAAAGAAACCTGCAGTCACTCTCAAACCGATCATAGTCCAGATTCAACCATCTGTGTACGCTGAGGTGAATATGTCTATACCACTTGAGTTTGAAGCAGCGCCACCTGCAAAGTCACTAGTGCCAATTGAAGTTGAGTTTGTATCTCCAGCAAATGCACTGGCACCATTCGAGGTTGCAGTCTTGCCACCCCGAACACACATTTTGTTAGAAGTAATGATGGTCAAACCAATTCCGATGGAAATGTCAACCACGCCACCCTTATATTCAAACTCTATCCCTTGGGACTATACAGCCGAGGCAAGAAGGAAAGGCAAGCTCAGGTCTGAGGAGGCTGTCGTAGCACAGGGTATGACGAGAACTGGTAGGGCCTACACCCCTGACATCTGGCTGAATCAAGAAAGCAGGCTGCCAATCGGCCTCCCCTTATCGAAACAGGTCCCGATGACCTTTGGAGAAAGGTACAGCCTAAGGAGTATTCAGTCATCGACCAAATAAACAAGACACCGACACAGATATCCATCCTCTCTTTGCTACAGAATTCTGAAACACATAGAAATGCTTTGTTGAAAGTGTTGAGAAAAGCATATGTGCCAAACAACATCACTAGCGGGGAAGTGGCCAATATGGTAGGCAAGGTACTGGAAATTCACAAAATCACTTTTCATGAGGACGAGCTACCACCTGAAGGATCGGGGCACAACAAAGCACTGCACATCACCGTGCAATGCGAAGATCATTTCATCACAAGGATCTTGATCGATGGAGGTTCCATTCTTAACATCTATCCGCTGATAACACTTCAGAAATTGGGTAAAGGGATACATCAAATAAAGGATGGAGCGATCAATGTGAAAGCCTTCTACGGTTCTCAGAGGTCCACCATGGGGGAGATCATCTATGTCTACAGATGGGACTGACTTGGTTCGAAGTGGATTTCCATGTGATAGATATGCCAGCATCCAACAACCTATTGTTGGGAAGACCCTGGATTCATGTTGCTGGGGCCGTAGCGTCAACATTACATCAGGCGGTAAAATTCGAGTAGAACCACCAAGAGGTGATTATTCATGGTGACGGTAGCAACCCCATTTATAATCGTCAAACTATTCCGGTTATTGACGGAAAAAGAAAGATAGGCGGGGGAACTTACCACCATATTGAGCGGGCCAATGCTATCGACAAGGACAAGTGGTGGGATATCAAGATTGAGGGCATCCTGAACTGGAAAGGATATGAGCCAGGAAAAGGGCTCGGTAAGAACCTCCAAGGGATGGCAAAGCCCATAAAACTTAAGAAACATGGTACAACTTTCGGTCTGGGGTATGAGTACACTTGGCAGGAATTCAACGACTGTTCGCCACCTTGGCGCGGTCCCTATTACCCTTTGGAGCAGCCGATACCTCATCTTAAGCAGGCCGAAATTATTTACGGATCAAACGAAGAAGAAGCACTTGCAGCAATGAGAAGTTTGTTCCTAGAGGACGAGGATATGGATTGCTATGTTGTTCTCAAGGAGGAGGGGGGGAAGGCCCTTCCATACAGACTGTAAGCAAGGGGACATATCTCAAAAACTAGTCTATCAAGATGAACAAATCCCAACGAGCCTCGGGCATTACTATTACTTGTCTTGATGAACCGATGACTGTGACATGAAATGAGACAACGCAGCAAACGGACAGTGATTCGGACGAAGACGACATACCTGACAAGATTGTCAAAGATGTTGAGAACTTTGAGAAAAAACCTAAGTCCAACCTGGACGAGACCGAAGTTATCAACCTAGGAGATTCAGAAAACGTCAAGGAGACTCGCATCAGCATTCATTTGTCACCATCAGAAAAGAAAGAATACACAGAGTTTCTAAAAGAGTATGAGGATGTATTTGCATGGTCGTATGATGACATGACTGGTCTAAGTACGTCTATTATGGATCACAAACTGCCAACCAATCCAACGTGTCCAACGGTGAAACAAAAGCTCAGAAAGTTCAAACCCGACATGAGTTTGAAAATCAAAGAAGAAGTTACCAAGCAGATCAACGCCAAAGTTCTCCGGGTAGTGGAGTACCCGACATGGTTATCCAACATTTTACCTGTGCCGAAGAAGGACGAGAAGGTTAGAGTCTGCGTCGACTATGGGGATCTCAACCGGGCCAGTCCAAAAGACGACTTCCCCTTACCAAATATACACATCTGATTGAAAACTACGCCAAGCATGAATTGCAGTCCTTCGTTCATTGTTTCGCTGGTTATCACCAGATTTGGATGGATGAGGAAGATGCTGAGAAAACGGCATTCATCACGCCATGGGGAGTGTATTGTTACAAGATGATGCCATTCGGCCTAAAGAATGTAGGGGCCACCTACATGAGGGCCATGACCACCATTTTCCATGACATGATTCACAAGGAGATCGAGGTGTACGTGGATGATGTCATTATCAAATCAAAGAAAGTTGTTGATCACATGGAGAATTTGGGGAAGTTCTTCAATAGATTGCGAAAATACAATCTGAAACTACACCCCGCGAAGTGTGCATTCAGGGTTCCTGCTGGGAAGTTCCTGGGGTTTATTGTAAGCCCCCAGGGAATAGAATTGGATCCGTCAAAAGTCAAAGCCACTCAAGAACTACCACCACCAAGGAACAAGAAAGATGTGATGAGTTTCTTGGGGAGGCTTAATTACATCAGCCAGTTTATAGCACAGTCTACAGTCATCTGTGAGCCAATCTTTAAGATGCTGAAGAAGGACGTTGCGACCAAGTACACTGACGATTGTCAAAAGGCTTTCGACAGAATCAAGGAATATATGTCAACACTGCTAGTCCTAGTACCTCCCGAGCAAGGTAGACCTCTGTTACTCTATCTTGCCGTGTTAGATAGAGCTTTCGGCTGCATTCTGGGGCAGCACGATGAAATGGGAAGGAAGGAACAAGCTATGTATTACCTCAGCAAGAAGTTCACTCCATATGAGGCTATGTATTCTCTATTAGAGCGTACATGTTGTGCTCTAACTTGGGTCGCCCAAAAGTTGAGGCATTACTTTTGTGCCTACACAACATATCTCATATCATCGATGGATCCATTAAAATACATCTTTCAGAAGCCTATGCCCATTGGCAAGCTAGCCAAGTGGCAAATTCTGCTGAGCGAAATCAACATTGTTTACATGACTCAGAAGGCAGTTAAAATAACAGCTCTGGCACACCATCTTCCTGAGAATCCCGTAGACGTATAATACGAACCCCTGAAAACATATTTTCTTGATGAAGATGTATCCTTCATAGGAGGAGATATTGCAGAACCCTATGATGGTTGGAGGGTATTATTTGATGGAGCAGCAAACTTCAAGGGAGCCGGTATTGGAGCAGTCCTAGTATCAGAGACCGGTCAGCATTATCCGATATCCGCCAAACTCACGTTCCCTTGAACCAACAATATTGCAGAATATGAAGCCTGCATCTTAGGGCTCAATATGGCCATTGACATGAACGTTCAGGAGTTGTTAGTGATCGGTGATTCAGACTTATTGGTACATCAGGTATAAGGAGAATGTGCAACAAAGAATTCCAAGATACTATCCTATCTGCACCACGTACATTAATTAAGAAAGAGGTTCACAAAGATAGAGTTCCGGCACGTCCCCAGAATTCATAATGAGTTCGCTGACGCATTGGATACTTTATCCTCAATGATCCAGCATCCGGACAAGAATTTCATTGACCGTATTCCTGTAGAGATCCATAATCATCCAGCTTATTGTACCCATGTTGAAGAAGAAGCAGACGGAAATCCTTGGTTTCATGACATCGATGAGTACTTGGCAGAAAGAGAATACCCTGAGCTTGCAAATTCCACACAGAAACGCACGCTTTGGAGATTGTCCAATAATTTTGTTCATAGCGGAGGAATCCTGTATAGGAGAAATCACGATTTAGGGTTATTAAGGTTGTCGACGCAGAAGAAGCATCAAATTTTTTGGAAGAAATTCACGCTGGGACCAGTACATGAGAATCCTTGATTTCACTTGCTTTTACTATTAGGGTTTCTGAAAACTTGCCTGTGATTTATTCGATTCATGTTAATTTCCTTTGAGTGCTGTTACTCCTGCTTGAATCCCTGATTCTCTATAGTTTTAGTTTGTTAGGGTTCCTGATTTATTATTTTGAATCCCTGATTCCTTGTGATTTAAGACCTTACTAATTAATTTCCAACCTTAGTCCATTTTTTTACCTAGTTACATGATTTATTTGTTGTTAATTGATTCCCATTCCCTTAATTAGAGTCTGTGAACCTAAACTTTATTGTATGCTTGTACCGATTTGAAATTGTTTCCTTATATATGTCATATGCATGTCACATATGGAAAGTTTCCTTATTTGTTGTTTTGTCTGCTAGTTGTTCGAACTCAATCCCTTCAATTAAGGGATAATTATACTGATTGTGTACTTCTTGATGCTCAGTCCCTAATTACTGGTTTATTTTGATTTCCTGCCTTATTCACTACTGGTTTTCAAAAACTATATATACACACTACTCTTTCATTAATAAAGAACGAACATTTACCCTGTTCTATTCTCTTTTGCTCACACACACACAATCTACTATTCTTCTCTTGATTGTGCGCTATTGCTAGTCGGCTGGAAGCCAAGACTAGTTATTCTACTTGCCTTTTATTCTATATTTTCTGTCTTCAACTGGTATGTTTCCAGCTTATATTTAAAGTCTCCAAAACAACATGTTTCTTTGGTTATTACGATGCATCTTGCTTCTTGCTTTCTTTTACTTATTGTTATGTTGTCCTACTTGCAACTAGTTTCACATATTATGCTGTTTGGTTCTGGGAATCTCCTCCCTTATAGCCTCAGTATGAAATCCCTAAGATACTATAATTGCCTTGTATGTTACTTAACATGTGTTTCTTAAACCTATGTGTAATTATGTCCTACCCCCTCCCATCACTCCCTCTAATCTGATTATGTGATTGGTTATCAACCATTATTGATCCCATACTCTAGGTATCTCTTACTCTATGACCATGTCTAACTAGTATTCCTAAGTTGGTGTCCCACTACCTGTAACCAATTGCAAGGCTTCTACCTAGTTTGTGTCTATCATGTTGTGTGCTCTATGTGTCCCTAATTTCCATTGTTCGTGAGTGAAATCTCTGTTTGAATGTGTTGAACCTGTGCGAGTTGTTTGCTAATCACAAAGGGCAGTTCTGGTTTTATTTATTTAAGTTGATTACCTAAGGCTTGCCTAGGTGTAGGATAACATGCAACAGTTATTCAGATTTGTTAATGACTCTAGGTTGTTTATAGCTAATAACATGCAATTCTAGGTGTTGAAGACGTGCAAGGACTAATTACCAGTTGTTTAGAACAGGGGACTGTTTTAGATATCTGTATTTAGACTAAGTGCAGTTAAATGAGTATGATCCTATAACATGATGTCTAATGCAGCATGATGCATAATAACCTAAACAGGATTTCTAAATGCACATAAAATCACAACATTATGCACCGTTTCAGGAATAGCAAGAGTA
>ML432143.1:5945-52856 GCA_005239525.1 Nicotiana knightiana | reverse complement strand
GATCCTATAGCATGATGTCTAATGCAGCATGATGCATAATAACCTAAATAGGATTTCTAAATGCACATAAAATCACAACATTATGCACCGTTTCAGGAATAGCAAGAGTACAACTTGTTAATGTTATCCTAGGGACAGGATTTCTAAGTGCGCATAGCAATATGAAACATGATTGCAAAAGATACCAATTATTAACTTTATTTACCTTATCACAGATTTTTCTAAGTGATGAATGACAGTACTGAAACAAGATGTTGAAACAATGTACATGGGACCTAAAGAGCAGGATTTTTAATGCATGGATGTGAACCTACACATGATTTCTATTGCGCAGATAAGAAATAAAGCTTAAAACATGGTTTCTACCCTTGTAATAACTAAGCATGCGTAGTTACCCCTCCCATTTCACTATCCAGCCCCCATGAGTTGTTTACAGATTATTACAAGCCAGGAATTATGAATTACATAAACAAAGTAGAAAATAAGAAGTTATTCTATAGGGAGCCTTCACTCAAGCCCAAATCCTCCAAACCTTATGCCATATGGTATTCATAGCCTTTTCACAGTCCGGGTGTGTCAAAGTTCCCTAAGGACCTCAAGGGCTCCCGGGCAATGCTCACACCCAGACTTAGTAACCAGGAGTTAAACATGTGCAGTGTGCCAGAGTTCAGAGGGAACTCAAGGTCCCAAAGCAGTGCTCACACTGTGGGGGCAGAACTTAAAGGTCTAGGAATCAAGTGAAGTGCAGGAGATAGATTTGAAAAGGTTTTGACATAAAACAGTACTAGATTGATTCAGTCAATAAAGAGGCTTTCTGAAAAGGTTTTGATCAGTAATGAAACAACTTTAATATAATGTAAACATCTTTGGAAAAGCAGCAAAGAACTCGCACAGGATCAGCATATTCAAACTTAGATTTCACTCAGGGATAATGGGAATTTGGGACACATAGAGCACACAACATGATGGACACAAACTAGGTAGAAGCCTTGCAATTGGTTACAGGTAGTGGGATCCCAACTTAGGAATACTAGTTAGACATGGTCATACAGTCAGAGGTACCCAGAGTATGGGATCAATAATAGTTGAAACCAATCACAGAATCAGATTAGAGGGAGTGCTGGGAGGGGGTAGGACATAATTACACATAGGTTTAAGAAACACATGTTAAGTAAATACAAGGCAATTATAGTATCTTAGGGGTTGCAGGTTGAGGCTATAAGGGAGGAGATACCCAGAACCAAATAACATAATATGTGAAACTAGTTGCAAGTAGGACAATATAACCATAAGTAAAAGGAAACCAGAAGCAAGATGCATCGTAATAACCAAAGAAACATGTTGTTTTGGAGACTTTAAATATAAACAGGAAACATACCAGTTGAAGACAGCAAATACAGAATAAGAGGCAAGTAGAATAGCTAGTCTTGGCTTCCAGCCGACTAGCAAGAGCAAACAATCAAGAGAAGAATAGTAGATTGTGTGTGTGTGAGCAAGAGAGAATAGAACAAGGTCTACGTTCGTTCTTTGTTAATGAAAGAGTAGTGTGTATATATAGTTTTTGAAAACCAGTAATGAATAAGGCAGTAAATCAAAATAACCAGTAATTAGGGACTGAGCATCAATCGGTACACAATCAGTATAGGTATCCCTTCATTGAAGGGATTGAGTTCAAACGGCTAGCAGGCAAAACAACAAATAAGGAAAGTTCCCATATGTGAGATGCATATGACATATAAGGAAACAATTTCTAATCAGTACAAGCATACAATAAAGGCTAGGTTCACATACTTTAATTAAGGGAATGGGAATCAATTAACAGAAAATAAATCATGTAACTATGTAAAAAAATGGACTAAGGTCGGAAATTAATCAGTAAGGTCTCAAATCACAAGGAATCAAGGATTCAAAATAATAAGTCAGGAACCCTAACAAACTAAAACTACAAAGAATCAGGGATTTAAACAGAAGTAACAACAATCAAAGGAAATTAACATGAATCGAATAAATCACAGGCAAGAGGTCAGAAACCCTAATAGTAAAAGCATGTGAAATCAAGGATTCTCATGAACTTATAGGGAAAACAGCAAGACAAACATGACAGCTAGGAAAGAACAACTAGGGTAAAACATCATGGTATCATAAAGCTCAAACATATGCAAACAATATTGAAGACAAAGTCAGGTAATAATTCGGATAAGAGAGGAAAAATCAAATAAGTTACTAAAACATAGTAAAGACCCTAGGATAAAGCTGAAAACATCACAGGAAAATCATTTTAAAGCGGAGTCATGAAACCCTAGTTGAAAATGAAGAGTAGTTTTAGAGAAAATCAGAGAAATTTTTAGGAAAACAACGAAATAGCTCAAAACATATACAGATCTATCATAGATCTAAAGAATAGGAAGAGTTTTAAACATTGAGGGTTTCAAAGACAGCCCAGAGAGATAAAGAAAAACCTCAAACGTCGATGGGTTAACCCCCAAAGGTCATAGACCTTGCTTGAACATCCGGAGGTAGATGGAGATGGCCGGAGGGTGATGAGCATAGGTCCAGGAGGTAGGAGGATTCAATCCAGGTCTCTTGAAGACCTTAGAGATGGCAAACGCCGACGTGAGGGAACCATAGGAGGCAGGAGGGTAGTGAAGGTTTCAAGATCTCCGGCGAAGGGATGGCCGGAAAAGGCGAAGAGATTCATCGGAGCAAGGGAAGAGACTGGAAGTCTCTGGAGCATCAGAGAGATAGAGGGAGAGAGTAGAGAGATGAGAGACGGTGAGAATGAGAGGGGGTCAGGGGGGTTAGGTAGGTTTAATCATGGTAACAAAAATCTTGGTCTTTGATCTAATTTGATCAACGGCTCAGATTGGTTTGAGGTTAGGTCGGGTAGGATATTGTATTGGGCTTGGGGGGTCTTGGCTAGTTTAATTGGGTTAGGGACCAAGATTAATTTAGGCTAGAATTTAAATTAAAAGGTCTAATTGTTAAATACCCAACTAAAATTAATAAAAATAATTTATAAAATAGCTGATAATTGTAAAGATGTAATTGATGCTTAGTAAATTAAATTAAAATTATTAATTAGTATTTTAAAAATATAAATGACTAATTACTGGGAAAAAATACCATAAAGCTATAATTGCAAAGTTATTGCAACTACGACCAAGGAGTGCCAATTTGGCTAATTGTGAAGTAATTTTGTCTTAATAGGACCAAAAATAATACATTAAGTCAAGAAATATTTTTGAAATCATTTTTAATGTAATTTTGTATTTGATTATTAGAAATAAAATACTGGATAAATTAACAAAAATATGGGAAAATTATAGAAAAATACCAATTGCTATGAAAGCCTGATTTTGATGGTGTAAATGCAAATTAAAAAATAATTTGAGAAAAAATTGGGTATCAACAGCTGCCCCTCTTTACCTGGGAAGGATGAAAGATTTGTCGAGTAAAGACATGATGGCCAATTTTGACCGAGCGAATCGATTTGAAGAGGTTTAGGCCCCACCCTGGTTTCTGAGTTGCTTACATATCCCTGCTTTTACAGGAATCATGCTTTATGTAGTTCAGGAGTCATCGGCGAAGCATACCGATGGATATTTTTACAAGAATGGATGCAACATATAGGACTGATTGAATGTACGGCTTACGGGGTAATTAGGAGAACTGGAGCGGGATCACTCATGTCGGGACAGCTATTGCTTGCCGGATTACCTACAAATGAGTAATACAAGCATATCGTGCGTGTCGCGCCCCCTTTTTTCCTCCTCGCGGAATATCGGGTTTATGACATTGGTAGGGACAACCCTTTCCTTTTGGGAAGAGGTTTGCATACTTTGAAGAGTCGCCACCTAACAATTTTAACGGTGCTTTAGGGAACCTAAGGGTTCAATACGTTATTAACCAGAGATTTGGGTAAGGGATTGAAATTATCCTACGGGGAAGGTGTTAGGCACCCCTCGGGATCCACAAGTGTGGTTCCCAGCCAAATGGTTTCGTGAATTTGTACAACTAGCAAATAACAAGTAAAGGCTCAAATAAAAGGGGATTTAAGTCTTAAGCATATAGATGTTTAGAAAACAGTAGAGATGATTACGAACTAGCGTATACAGGTGTCCTAGGTTTATAATAATATGGATCACATCAATGCAATACCCAGTAATCACTCCTCGAAAATGGCTACACGTGGTATTAGTGCACCGGTCATCATATCCATATTCTACTCTTCCCACCCCGTGAAGGTAATTAAGGCGTGTGTTGGTCACGGATTCTATTGCGTGCTATTACCCGTCCCATCCTATCAGTCCTGGAGGAGGCTAGGACTACTATCCTAAAAGGAAGTACTAGGTTGACCCCTAGGTTTAAAGGACAAGATTCTAAGCGACAGACAACGACAATTAGGACTTCAGATAAGGGAAAACAAATAAGAGCAGATACGAGGCCCAAGTATTCCTCCACAGATTATGCACATGATTAGCACGACTCAAACACAAGTAAGGTCTTATTAACTTCAGAACCTAAGGCACGATGTCTAGGTGAGAATGCAATAGTGAGGCAACTTTATTACTAGTTTCAGAGGATGAATTTTATAAGTTTCTTACTGATTATAACCATTAATAGTCAAGCAGCAGGTACAAAGGAGTATTTTTCCATTTTTAATAGATTTAACACCTAAATCTTTCCTAAGCGTATGACAACACCCAGTAATTATCCAGATTATTAAAGAAACTATTACAAGTTAGTTTGCCCAAACATGTTGTACTTAGGTGTTGCAAAAAATACATAACTATTACCAGTTGTTTGAAACATGGTGAAACTATTTTTTAGGGCCTTTTCCATGCAATCAGTACTTAAACTAGGTGTTGAATGAGGTCCTAAGACATAATATCTAATATGCACACATAGGGATGCAGAATGGGGTGTATGCAGAATCCCTAGGCAGGATTTCTAAATGCATAAAGTCACAGTATTTGAACATGCTATGCAGCAAGTATGAGGATGACTTGTTTATTAGCGCATTATTATCCTAAGCATGATTCCTAGGTGTACCACAACATTACAGCGATATTAGAACTGGTTTACATGAATAACAGGTTTATATTAACAATTAATCCTAGAGCATGATTTCTATATGATAAATGATAATGCCATAATAGGATGATGAAATAGTAAACATGAGACTAAGGAACAGGATTACTAATGCATGATATGCTCGCATACAATTAGCCCTAAGCATGATTTTCTAGTGCACACGTAAGAAATGTAAACCTAGAGGCATGGTATCTACCCTTTAACATGGATAATCTATATAACGACCCTTCCCTTTCCACTTTTCATTCCCAAATATCTGTTTACAAATTACTATAGGCCAGGAATTATGAATTACACAACCGAAATAAAGATAAGAAGTTACTTCTATAGGGAGCCTTCAATTAGGCCCAGATCTTCCAAACCTCAATGCCTTTGGTGTTTCATAGCCTTTCATAGTCCGGGTGTGTCAGAGTTCCCTAAGGACCTCAAGGGATCCCGGGTAGTGCTCACACCCAGATATAGCCAAAATAGACTTAAACATGTGCAGTGTGGGAAGTGCCTGCCTAGTGTGTCAAAGTTCAGAGGGCACCCAAAGGGTCCCCAAAGCAGCGCTCACACGAAGAGGGCTGAACTTAGACTTCTAAGAGTATATGTGAGAGTGCATTTTTTTTAAAGGATTTAAGTAAGAAAACAATTTTGAAGAGGGAAATAGAAGTTTTACATCACACAAATGACCAGGGATAGTCCAACAATCACAAACAGGGGTAATGGGATTTGAGGGACAAATATAGAGCATGTGAGGGCAGACATGTAGCAGGAAGACACACATAGGCATACTATCAGAAACTCCTAAGGGTCTAGAGGATTAGGGGGTACAATAAAGTACTAGGTTAGATTAACACCTAAAACAACTAAGACCATGATTAAACTAATGTACCAGTCAAAGGTATGTAAGTAAATAGAAGCATGCTGAATTACAACAGTAGTAGAAACATGTTGGTTTGAGGACTAAAATTTAAATTAGAACATACCAGTGAAGTGAAGAAAGCAGTAACACAAACAAGAAAGTAGGAGATGCACAATACTAAGCCTTGGCTTGCAGCCGGCTAACTTAGAATAGTAGTAGTTAGCACAGAAGAGAGAGCAGAGAGTCTTTTTAATTGTGAGAGAGAGATTTTGAACAGATCAGTTCGTGTGTAATGAGAGAAAAAGTATGCATATATATAGTTTTGAAAGCTAGGTGAAAAGTAAGGTAAAAATAATAATCAATCAACAATTATGGAACTTAGTATCAATCAGAGTGAAATCAGCTCAAGTACTACCATGATTAAGGGAGTTATTCAAACGGTGAGTAACAAATAAGGAAAGACACCATATATACCTTAAAGGAATATTCAAACAGTGTAAAATCAGCATAGGTATCCCTTAATTGAAGGGTTACATTCAAACGGTCAGTAGGCAAATAACAAAATAAGGAAAGTTCCCAAGCATATAACATATAAGGAAACAATCTCAACCCAGTACAAGTATGCAATTGAGACTAGGTTCATCAGATTCTAATTAAGGAAATAGGGATCAACTAACAGTAAATTAACCAGGTAACAAGGTAAGAAATAAGCTAAAGTTCGGAAATTAGTAAGAGTATCCCATAAGAAATCAGTAAGGTTTTCAAATCACAAGAAATAAGGGATTCAAATAATAAATCAGGAACCCTAAGGTAAAATTACACAGAATCATGGATTCGAATAGGAATAACATCAATTAAAGGAGATTAACATGAATTGAATAGATAACAGGCAAGAAGTCAGAAACCCTAGTAGTGAAATCATACGAAACTAGGGATTAATATGAATTACAGAGTGAACAAAGGGTAAAATATCAGTGAATCATAAAGCTCATGAAACGCAAACACATATGCAAACATATTATAAAGACAAATCAGGAACTTAGGGTTTAGGACTAGAAGTTAGGGATTTCAACACAACAACTCATATAAGATAGAGAAACTTGAATGAATCGTTAAAACACAGTGGAGACCTTAGGATAATACTGAAAAGTCATGGAAAAATCGTTTAAGAGGGGTCATGAAACCCTAGTTTGAAAATGGAAAGCCTTTTTTAGAGAAAATCGAAGAATCTTTGAGAAAAACAATGAAATAACTCAAAACATACACAAATCTATCATAGATCTAAAAGAATCAGAAAATTTTAAGAGTTAGGGTTTTACATAAAACCTTAGAGAAGATGAGAAAGACCTTGAACAGCACTGGCTCGAGCCTCAGGGTCATAAACCCTACTCGGAATCAAGCTCTGGAGGCTTGAAGTAGACAAGAACACCATGGGTGTAAGCAGACGGGTTCTCGCCCTTTTACGGCCTTAGGGAGGACATCACCGGCAAGGAGAGCCATGAGAGGCAAGAGGACGAAGGCTTCAAGGTCTCCGGCAAAGGGGTGGCTGGAGAAGATGAAGGAGTTCATCGGAAAGAGACGGAAGTCTCTAGAAAAGACTAGAGAGAGAGAGATGAGAGTAGAGAGATGAGGGGTCGTGAGAGAATGAGGGGTCGGAGGGGGTAGTTAGGGTTTAATTATGGTAAGTGAAATCTGGGCCGTTGATCTAATTTGATCAACGGCTCAGATTGATCCGGGGTTGGGCCGGGTAGGAATTGGTTTGGGCTGGATAGGAGAATTGGGTTATTATAATCTGGTGGGTTGGGTTGATTTTAAACTAGAATTCAAATAAATGTGTCCAATTGTTAAATACCCTTTAAAATTAGATAAATAAGTAATAAAACAACTAATAATTATACAAAAAATGAAATTGAGGTTAAATAAGCACCATTAAGTTAATTAGATAATATAAGAAATATAAAATGGCTAATTGGTGATTAAAATGGTATAAAATATACGATTAGGCTATAATTATAAAATTATTGTAATTATAATTAAATAATACCAAAATTGGCTAATTTATGAAAGAATTAAATCCTGACAGGAATAGAATGGTATATTGAGCTAAGAAATAATTTTAAATTACTTGTAATGCAATTTATGAATAATTATTAAATATAAAACACTAGATAAATAGGAAAATAAATTTGTAAAATTATGAAAAAATGTCAATTATTATGAAAAGTGATTTTGAGGTATATATGTACATTTAAAAAATAGTTTGACGAAAAATTGGGTATCAACAGCTGCCCCTCTTTACCCGGGAAGGATGAAAGAGTTGTCGGGTAAAGATATGATGGACAATTTTGACCGAGTAGAAATGGTTCGAAAGATTTTGGGTCGCACCCTGGTTTCTGAGCTACCTACATATCCCTGGTTTTACAGGAATCAGGCCGTATGTAGTTCAGGAGCCATTGGCGAAGTATACCAATGAAGTTTCACAAGGACGGACGCAAAGTGCAGGGTTGGGTGATCAAGGGCTTATGGAATAGTTAGGAGAACTGGAGCGGAACAGCTCCTGCCTAGATGGTTGTTGCTAGCCGGATTGCCTAAAAATGAATAACAAGAATATATCGTACGTAATTTAAACATGATGCAATTTCTCATTGGACCATGAATGCTGTCTTTGGACAGCTGAGGATGACGTCGTTAGACCATGATATCCTGGGCCATGAATCGCTTGATGCAGGATTCGCGGGCTATGAAATGATGTTCTCGGGCTATAAAGATGGTGCCTCCAAACCATTATGACTTTGAATAATAATATGCAAATTGATTAAAGAGATCCTTAGGCCATGACATGGTGTTCTCGGGCCATGAAGATGGTGTCTCCGAACGATGACGCCTTTGGATAGGCTGGCGATATTTCAGCCCATGAAAATGCAGTAGTATGATGCTAACAAGACAGAGCTTAGTCTTGTGAATTTAAAAAAGGGTAGATCTTAGCCCGAAAGGAAGTGAAGTGAATAATGATAGAGACAGTGATTGCTTTGAAAAGTAAACGGGAGGCAGTGCTTATCCTCGGAAGGCAGAAAGATAGCCTTATGCAATATGCGAATGCAGATGGAGGTAGCGTTTAACCTCGAAAGGCAAAAAGGTAGCCTTATGCAATATGTGAATGCAGATGGAGGTAGCGTTTAACCTCGGAAGGCAGAAAGGTAGCCTTATGCAATATGCGAATGCAGATGGAGGTAGCGCTTAACCTCGGAAGGCAGAAAGGTAGCCTTATGCAATATGCAAATGCAGATGGAGGTAGAGTTTAACCTCGGAAGGTAGAAAGGTAGCCTTATGCAATATGCTAATGCATATGGAGGTAGCGTTTAACCTCGGAAGGCAGAAAGGTAGCCTTATGCAATATTTAAGGAACGACGACAGAAATTCTTAGTTGGTGTTAAATTGTGGTAGAGCATTGTGATGATGAAGCATTGTTTGTGCTGATAATAAGTGTTGGCGTGACGAGTTTGAGGAACGATGTCTGTCCTTGGAGCGGATAATATATTTCGGGGCTTTTTGCAATTTTGTGCCTGCATCCAAAGAAAGATCGTGAGTTTTGTAAAAGGGAAAGGTTAGTTCGCATTCCTGCTGGCCCTGCTTGCCTCGTTTTCTTGATCATGATGATAATGTCTGTGTCATTGGGGTAGCGTCCGCTAAACAAGCTACTTTAGAAAAAATAAATATGCATGATTTTTGTAAAAGTATAGTATATAATCTAAAATATTTTTAGATGAACCGACGACAGGACACGGCTTGAGACATTGCGACTCCTCAAAATTTTACCCCAGTTTGCTGAGTGGGCGCCTTTGACTATTGCTCGCACGGTGACTGGCTGAACTTGCTTCGAAATTTTGAGGGTCCTCCTCAAAATTCTGTCCCAGTTTCTAATTGTGGGGAAATAGATGTTTATTGAATTTTGACCGAACCCATAGGGCTGCCTACCTATCCCCTCTTAAACGGGAATCAGGTCAGGCGTAGTTCAAATTACATCACTGAGAAAGCATATGATTACACATAGTAATGTTTGATTGCAACTGAATTTATTGGTTTTTGCCAAACTTCTCCGTCCATTTCTGCAAGTATGAGTGCTCCTCCTGTCAGCACCCTATGAACCATGTACGGACCTTGCCAGTTGGGAGAGAACTTCCCCTTGACTTTATCTTGATACGGAAATATTTTCTTTAACACCAGTTGCTCTGGTGTGAATCGTCTTGGCTTGACTTTCTTGTTGAAGTCCCTAGCCATTCTATTCTGATATAGTTGACCATGACATACTGCATTCATTCTCTTCCCGTCTATGAGGGCTAGTTCCTCATAACGGCTTCTTACCCATTCTGCATCGCTAAGCTCAGCTTCCTGTATAATTCTTAGAGATGGAATCTCCACTTCGGCAGGAATTACAGCCTCTGTACCATAAACTAGCATATAGGGAGTTGCCCATGTTGATGTGCGGACAGTGGCGCGGCATCCCAGTAAAGCGAATGATAACTTTTCATGCCACTGCTTGTGTCATTCTATCATCTTTCTTAGTATCTTCTTGTTGTTTTTGTTGGTAGCTTCCACGGCTCCATTCATCTGAGGTCTGTATGCTGTGGAATTCTTGTGTTTGATCTTGAAAGTTTCACACATAGCTTTCATCAAGTCACTGTTGAGATTACAACCATTGTCGGTGATTATTAACTCTGGAACTTCAAAGCGAAAAACAATGCAGTCACGGACAAAGTCGGCCATGACTTTTTTTAGTAACTTCTTTATAGGAGGCTGCTTCAACCCATTTAGTGAAGTAGTCAATGGCGACCAAAATGAATCTATGGCCATTGGAAGCGGCAGGCTCAATTGTTCCAATAACGTCCATACCCCAAGCGGCGAACGGCCATGGTGAGCTGGTTGCATTGAGCTCACTTGGAGGCACTTTTATCACATCCCCATGTATCTGGCAGCGGTGGCACTTCCGAACATATTGGATGCAGTCTGTTTCCATAGTCATCCAAAAGTAACCATCTCGGAGTATTTTCTTAGCTAAAACAAAATCGTTCATATGTGGGCCACAGATCCCTACATGAATTTCTTCCAGCAATTTTGATGCTTCTTTTGCGTCAACACACCTTAATAACCCCAAATCGGGATTCCTCCTATACAGGATTCCTCCGCTGTGGAAAAAATTATTGGACAACCTCCGAAGTGTCATTTCTAAGTGGAATTTGCAAGCTCGAGGTATTCTCCTTTTGCGAAGTACTTATCGATGTCATGAAACCAAGGATTTCCATCTGCTTCTTCTTCGATATGGGCACAGTAAGCTGGATGATTATGGATCTTTATGGGAATAGGGTCAATGAAATTCTTGTCCGAATGCTGGATCATTGAGGACAAAGTAGCTAATGCGTCGACGAACTCAAACTGGATTCTGGGGACGTGTCGGAACTCTATCTTTGTGAACCTCTTTCCTAACTCATGTACGTGGTGTAGATACGGAAGTATCTTGGAATTCTTTGTTTCCCATTCTCCTTGTACCTGATTTACCAATAAGTCTGAATCACCGATCAATAACAGCTCCTGGACGTTCATATCAATGGCCATATAGAGCCCTAAGATGCAGGCTTCATATTCGGCCATATTTTTGGTGCAAGGGAACCTGATTTGGCGGATATCGGGTACTGCTGACCGGTCTTTGATACTAGTACTGCTCTAATACCGACTCCCTTGAAGTTTACTGCTCCATCAAAGAACATCCTCCAATCATCATAGGATTCTGCAATATCTTTAACAATGAATGATACCTCTTCATCAGGAAAATATATTTTCAGGGGTTCGTATCCTCCATCTACGGGATCCTCAGCAAGATGGTCAGCCAGAGCTTGTCTTTTAACTGCCTTCTGAGTCATGTAAACAATGTCGAATTTGCTCAGTATGATTTGCCACTTGGCTAGCTTGCCAGTGGGCATGGGCTTCTGAAAGATGTACTTTAATGGATCCATCCTTAATATGAGATATTTTATGTAGGAACAGAAGTAATGTCTCAGCTTTTGGGCGACCCAAGTTATAGCATAACAGGTACGTTCTAATAGAGAATACCGGGCCTCATATGGAGAGAACTTCTTGCTGAGGTAATAAATATCTTGTTCCTTCCTTCCGGTTTCATCGTGCTGCCCATGAACGCAGCCGAAAGATCCATCTAATACTGCAAGATAGAGTAGCAAAGGTCTGCCTGGCTCGGGCAGTACTAGGACTAGCGGTGTTGACAAACATTCCTTGATTTTGTCGAAAGCCTTTTGACAATCATCGGTCCACTCGGTCGCAGCGTCCTTCTTTATCATCTTAAAGATTGGCTCACAGATGACTGTAGATTCTGCTATAAACCGACTGATGTAATTAAGTCTCCCCAGGAAACTCGTCACATTTTTCTTGTTCCTTGGTGGTGGTAGTTCTTTAATGACTTTGACCTTGGACGGGTCCAATTCTATTCCCCGGCGGCTCACAATAAATCCCAGCAACTTCCCAGCAAGAACCCCGAATGCACACTTCGCGGGGTTTAGTTTCAGATTGTATTTTCGCAATCTGTTGAAGAACTTCCCCAAATTCTCCATGTGATCAGCAACTTTCTTTGATTAGATAATGACATCATCCACGTACACCTATCTCCTTGTGAATCATGTCATGGAATATGGTGGTCATGGCCCTCATGTAGGTGGCCCCTGCATTCTTTAGACCGAATGGCATCATCTTGTAACAATACACTCCCCACGGCGTAATGAACGTCGTTTTCTCAGCATCTTCCTCATCCATCCAAATCTGGTGATAATTAGCGAAGCAATCCACAAAGGACAGCAACTCATGCTTGGTGAAATTATCAATCAGAATGTGTATGTTTGGCAAGGGGAAGTCGTCTTTCGGACTGGCCCGGTTGAGATCCCGGTAGTCGACGCAGACTCTGAGCTTCCCGTCCTTCTTTGGCACAGATACAATGTTGGATAACCATGTCGGGTACTCCACTACCCGGAGAACTTTGGCATTGATCTGCTTGGTAACTTCTTCGTTGATTTTCAAACTCATGTCAGGTTTGAACTTCTGAGCTTTTGTTTCACTGGTGGACACATTGGATTGGTTGCAGTTTGTGAGCCACAATAGACGTACTTAGACCAGTCATGTCATCATACGACCATGCAAATATGTCCTCATACTCTCTTAGAAACTCTATGTATTCTTTCTTTTCTGATGGTGACAAATGAATGCTGATGCGAGTCTCCTTTACGTTTTCTGAATCCCCCAAGTTGATAACTTTGGTCTCATCCAGGTTAGACTTAGGTCTGTTCTCAAAGTTCTCAACTTCTTTGACAATCTCGTCAGGTATGTCATCTTCCTCTGAATCATTGTTCGTTTGATGCGTTGTCTCGTTGCATGTCACAGTCATCGATTCATCAAGACAAGTAATAGTAATGTTGTATAAATAAAGTAATAATAGAAAACAATAGCAATAAATATCAGATTCCTAAGAGAAATTTAGAAGACGCTTTGATAGATTGAATAATTGTTTTGAATATTGAAGATCTTTATAGCAGAAATTGAAAAATGCAGGAAAAGGAAAACCATTTAGTAAATAAAACAGTAAATAATGCTTGTTTGGCCTTACTACCTCGAGGCTCGTCGGCTTTGGTGGTCTTGATGGACCAATTCTTGAGATATGTCCCCTTGATTACAGTCTGTATGGAAGGGCCTTCCTCCCCCTCCCCCTCGAGAACAACACAGCAATCCATATCTTCATCCTCTAGGAACAAACTCCTCATTGCTGCAATTGCTTCTTCCTCGTCTGAACCGTAAATAATGTCGGCTTGCTTGAAAGTCTGCTCAAGATGAGGTATCAGCTTCTCCAAAGGGTAATAGGGACCGCGTCAAGGTGGCTATCAATCGTTGAATTCCTGCCAAGTGTACCCATACCCTAGATCGAAAGTGGTGCCATGTTCCTTGAGCTTTATGGGCTTCGTGATCCCTTGGAGGTTCTTAATGAGCCCTTTGCCTGGCTAATATCCTCTCCAGTTCAGGATGATCTCAATATTGTTGTCCCACCACTTGTCCTTGTCGATAGCATTGACCCGTTCAATGTGGTGGTAAGTTCCTCCGTTTATCTTCCTTTTTTCGTCAATCAGCAAAATAGTTTGACGACTATAAATGGGGTTGCTACCGTCACCATGAATAATCACCTCTTGGTGGTTCCACTCGAATTTTACCACCTGATGTAGCGTTGATGCTACGGCCCCAGCAGCATGAATCCAGGGTCGTCCCAACAACAGGTTGTAGGACGCCGGCACATCTATCACATGGAAATCCACTTCGAACCAAGTCGGTCCCATCTGCAGATATAAACCGATCTCCCCCATGGTGGACCTCTGAGAACCGTCAAAGGCTTTCTCATTGATCTCCCCATCCCTTATATCATGTAGCCCTTTACCCAATTTCTTGAGTGTTATCAACGGACAGATTTTAAGACTGGAACCTCCATCGATCAAGATTCTTGTGATGAAATGATCTTTGCATTGCATGGTGATATGCAGCGCTTTGTTGTGCCCCAATCCTTCAGGTGGTAGCTTGTCCTCATGAAAAGTGATTTGATGACTCTCCAGTACTTGGCCTACCATATTGACCATTTCCCCACTAGTGTTGTTTGGAACATATGCTTCACTCAACACTTTCAACAAAGCATTTCTGTGTGTTTCGGAATTCTGCAGCAGAGAGAGGATGGATATCTGTGCCGGTGTCTTATTTAGTTGGTCGATGACTGAATACTCCTTAGCCTGTACCTTTCTCCAAAGGTCATGAGGACCTGTTTCGATAAGGGGAGGCCGGTTGGAAGCCTTCTTGCTTGACTCGGCCAGATGCTCAGAGGTGTAGATCCTACCAGTTCTCGCCATACCCTGTGTTGTGACAGCTTCCTCAGACCTGACATTGCCTTTCCTTCTCGCCTCGGCTGTGTAGTCCCAAGGGATAGCGTTTGAATAGAAGGGTGGCGTATTTGACATTGCCGCCGAAATTGGTGCAGCCATCTTTACTTCAAACGAAATGTGTGTTTGGGGTGGCAAGACTGCGACCTCGAATGAAGTTGGAGCATTTGCTGGAGATACAAACTCAACTTCAATTGGCACTGGCGACTTTGCAGGTGGCGCTGCTTCAAACTCAAACGGTATATACATATTCACCTCAGTGGCCTCAGATGGCTAAATCTGGACTATGATCGGTTTGAGTGACTGCGGGTTTCTTTGGGTTATCGCCTTCTGCGATCAACCCGATTGACCCCTCGGGATCCCAATCATCTTCTATTTCAATCATATGGATTCATCTACCCTTATGGTCTGGCAGAGGATTGTCGCGGGCATTTCGAGCAGGATCCTTTGCTACAATAATCTTGTTGTCAATGAGAGCCTGTATTTTGTCCTTCAGAGAACGGCATTCTTCGATGTTGTCCTTTCATGCCGGATTGGCATGCACAGGATTTTTTTGGGTTAACCCACTGAGAAGGGTTCTCAAGGGTGCCAGCAGGGATTGGTGTGACATAACTAGCAGTTTTGAGTTTCTCATACAGCTGCTCAATGGGCTCGGCTATGGCGGTGTATTGCTTTGGAGGGCGTCGATCAAAATTGGGACGAGGTCTAGGGAAGTTTTGGCGTGCAGGGGTGATTGGTAATGGGATGGCTGGGAATTATAAGTGTGGTAGACAGGAGCGGGTTGTGGATATTTGGGCGAAGTAGGTTGATATGTGGGTGGTGGAGCTTGGTAGAAAGGTGGTGGAGTTTGGTAATTTGGTGAGAGTGCTTGGTAATTCGGGGTCGAATAGGTTTGGTATTTGAGTGGCGACTTGGTTCTTTGTGCAACCATTACGGCTCCACGTCTCTCTTCTTAGACATTCTCTGTGTTGAATCTAACCTGTCCATGAAATCAGACGCCATGCTTACCCAGTTTAACCATTTCTTTGGGTCTCGGCTGATGTACCAAGACAGTGCGTCTCCCTTCAAACTCCTCATGAACAGCTTCATGAGGATTCTTTCATCCTTTCCTACGCCAACCAAATTGTCGCAATAGGTCCTCAGATGGACTCTCGGATCACCGGTACCGTCAAACATTTCAAACTTTAGAGGCTTGTACCCCTCGGGTAGTTCGACATCAGGTTAGATACAAAGGTCTTCATAATTCAACCCTTCAATCCCTTAGGTTCCTTCAACAACCTGGACTCGGCTGGTCAGTTTCCTGAGCTCTTCGGCCAGGTTCCTAATAAGTAAATCCTTTTCGCCAGACTCGGACACTTGTGGGATAGGCGGAGTGGAGCGGGTCATGGTTTCCACATATATAGGATTGTTATAGGTGTGGAAATGGTCTTTTGTGGGGTTTTGAGGTTCTGGGATGAGTAGTGGAGTGTTATTTGAGGTGTGGAAAGCATTGCACTGCGTCGTGAGAGTTTGGTTCTTTGGTGGAGTGGTGTGATGGTGAGGTGTGGGATGATTTTGTGGTCTTGGGATATTTTGTGGAGGTGCGGGTTTTGAGCATTTGGAAGGTTGAAGTCAGGGACGTTAAGGGAAAATGACAAATTGCCCAGATTCTGGACTTGATCGAGTTCTTCCTGAAACTTCAAATAAAACATTTCAAGCGTCGACATGTTCTCATGCAGGACCTGAATACCTCGACCATCAGTGGCCTCTACCCGTTCAATCATATTCTCCTTTATGATGCCGCTGGACTCTTCTATCTTACTTTTGCCTTTGTCTTTGCCCTTAGGAGGACTAGGGGGAGGAGTAGGTAGAGGGCCCTTGGATCTGGTGCGATAGGCTGATGATGCCAGAATGCACGAACTAATCTTTTGGGGAGGGGAGTAAGAAAAAATAAAAACAAAAGGTAACCAAGTCAGTGAGGATCATGAAAAGAGTATTGCAGTATTTAAACACATAATGTGGAAATGAAAGCATGTCCTAAGTTGGGGACCTCTTGGTGCCCGAGGTAGGCCTAGCAACAAATTGATTTGGAGAACTTAAAATGCTAAATGCCTCATTTTATTGATAATAAAAATAGACAAATCCCAAAACGATAGACGAAAAAAATAAAAGTCACTAATGTCCATTGGCCTTGTTACATTGATAGAAAAATAAAGACATTCCTATCTACTTGGTCCCCGAAGGACCTTCCCCAGATTCGGCATTCTTGCTTCCTTTGAGCAGCTTTCCTAGCTCGCGAAGTCCCAGCAATAGGTAAGTTCGGTCTAGGTATCCCCCTGCAGCTCCCTCAGCCTTTTGACAATCTTCAACTCTTTATATGAACTTTTCTTCCAGCTCGATTATACCTCATTCCAAGTACCCCCAACCTCTTGTTGGCACTGATAGCCATGTCCTTCCATTCCTTGATCAGTCTTTTGTTGGACTCATGTATCTTGTGGTGATCATCCTCATTTTCCCGGATCCTTTTGCGCAAATGGTTGAACTTGACTTGTGCTTCAGCCCTTTCATCTATAACCCTGTGATCTCGGACGTACCCCGGCTTACTCTGACCACCTAGATCCTCTTCTAACCAACCAAGATAGAAAGGGGTATAACCGGCGTGATACCTGTCTGGCTCGATGGTGACTTTTTCAAGTATAACCTTGCAATGCCACAGGTGCTGAGCTTGGCACTTGTGAGGACTATCACTATTTTGAAAGTCAGCTCGAAGATGGCTCATCTTCTCGACCCTAGGGATGACTTGCTTCCTTCTTTCTTGCCTCATAACTCTAAGAGGGACGTAAGGGTATGTCCCCTTTAGACCAATCAGTATCAGAAATGACGCGTCTCGGGATCGAATGATGAACTCATCCGTTGGAAACCATTCAAACATCTATTGAACCTATTCTTCAGTTAAGTTATCAAAAAGCTCAACCCATCCTTCAGCATTTTCAGGCTGAGCGAACATGTCAGGGATATAATTCATTCGCTTTGGGTGATGGAAAGCGATATGGTCATCCACATTCGGCGGTGAATGTTCTGTCGATATTCGCCTTTTTGGAGATGTTCCATGAGCCAGAGTTGAAGTAATAAATTGCAACCTTCGTAATGCTTTGCTCCTTGTTGACACCTTTCTAAGGCCCGATAAATGTTTGCAACGATCATGGGCATAATGCTGAAATATTACCCATTTACCCCTTCCATTATGGTCTTAGTTACTACGGCTAGCCTGGAATAGATCCTTTCCTTCTTCATCGGGAATACGATCAAACCCAAAAAGCAAACCATAAACACGAACACTCGGCGATGGATGTGTCCCAGAGAGGTGATAGCAAACTCGTCATGCTAGGTACGGTATAATTTGCTGTAGTCATACCTTTCGTACAAGTAGTCAAAAGAAAAGTACGAATCCTCCAAACATACCAATTCCACATCCTTTTTCAGACCCATCATTTTGAGGAAACTTTTGCATGTGCGGTTCTCAGGCATCAACCACCCCGGAGGTTCCCATACTAGGTTAGCCAGCCCTCATATCTCTTCTATCAAAGGCGCCATTTCGATGTTCCCAAAGCGGAACACGGACCTTTCACGATCCCAGAACAGGATAGCAGCCTCTACTATCATTTTGTTAGGCTGTATTTCCAGAAGAGATGGTAGATTGCCCAAGTGTTTCCTAACGATAGCTTTGTCCCTAGAGTGCAGATCCTCCCACCAACTCAGCAGTTTTGGGTGGATTTTGGAGACCATGCTGAATGTGGGGACTTTGTGCCTCATTCTTTTTTCCACAAAGCAAATAGGTTAGGCCCTTACCCCTACCGGAATCGACTATTTATCGTCAATAATTAGCAGAAAGCATTTAGTTCTCCAAATAAATGCACATAACGTGAGGGCGTCTGTTTGGGTTTAGGGATACCCGGTGGACTTTTGGATAAGGCTATCTTAAAAGCTATCGTGCAGACGACACTTTAGCTTGACTAGGTTTGACCATGATGCATGCAATAGTACAACAGAGTAAGGTTTCTATGGGGTTCTAGACTGGTACCCTTGAGCGGACAACTCAAGGGGAAAGGCACGGAACCGTCGACTGCACCGCTAATCGACTAGTTTTACCGCAAATAAGCCTTTCCGAATTTAGTGGGTGATAATATAGGAAGGGCGCAACCACTCATCAAGCGTTGCTATAGTATTTTGTTTGGCACGAGTGGAGTATGAATGTTGATCATGATTTATGCAATAAGTATTAAAACAAGTTGTCACGTATTTGCACGTTAAAGAAAGCGGTAAAAATGGTAGTAATGATTTAAAGAAGTTACAAAAGGAAACAAAGAGACATTTCAGTTATGTTTTTGAAGAAAAGTAAATACCCGAAGTAAACAATTAATTGCATGTAAAGGGAATAAGAAAGGGTGCAAGTATTAAAATAAAGGCATAAATTCACGAAACAATTTGAAATGGTAAAAGCCTGGATATCCCCAGCAGAGTCGCCATTCTGTCGCGCCCCCTTTTTTACTCCTCGAGGAATATCGGGTTTATGATATTGGTTGGGACAACTCTTTCCTTTTGGTAAGGGGTTTGCATATTTTGAAGAGTCGCCACCTAACAATTTTAACGGTGCGTTAGGGCACCTAAGGGGTTGAATTATAACTATGTTGCTAACTAGAGATTTGGGTAAGGACTTGAAATTATCCTAAGGGGAAGGTGTTAGGAACCCCTCGGGATAGTGTGGTTCCCGGCCAAATGGTTTCGTGAATTTGTACAACTAGAAAGTAACAAGTAAAGACTCAAATAAAAGGGGATTTAAGTCTTAAGCATATAGGTGTTTAGAAAACAGCAGAGATGATTACGAACTAGCGTATACAGGTGTCCTAGGTTTATAATAATATGGATCACATCAATGCAATACCCGGCAATCACTCCTCGAAGAGGGGCTACACGTGGTATTAGTGCACCGGTCATCATATTCATATTCTACCCTTCCCACCCCATGAAGGTAATTAAAGCATGTGTTGGTCACGGATTCTATTGCGTGCTATTACTCGTCCTATCCTATCAGTCCTGGAGGAGGCTAGGACTACTATCCTAAAAGGAAGTACTAGGTTGACCCCTAGGTTTAAAGGACGAGATTCTAAGCGACAAACAACGACCATTAGGACTTCAGATAAGGGAAAACAAATAAGAGCAGATACGAGGCCCAAGTATTCCTCCACAGATTATGCACATGATTAGCACGACTCAAACACAAGTAAGGTCTTATTAACTTCAGAACCTAAGGCATGATGTCTAGGTGAGAATGCAATAGTGAGGGAACTTTATTACTGATTTCACAGGATGAATTTTATTAGTTTCTTACTGATTATAACCATTAATAGTCAAGCAGTAGGTATAAAGGAGTATGTTTACAGTTTTAATAGATTTAACACCTAAATCTTGCCTAAGCGTATGACAACACGTAGTCATTATCCAAATTATTGAAGAAACTATTACAAGTTAGTTTGCCCAAACATGTTGTACTTAGGTGTTGCAAAAAATACAGAACTATTACCAGTTGTTTGAAAACATGGTGAAACTATTTTTTTAGGGCCTTTTTCATGAAATCAGTAGTTAAACTAGGTGTTGAATGAGGTCCTAATACATGATATCTAATATGCACACATAGGGATGCAGAATGGGTGGTATGCAGAATTCCTAGGCAGGATTTCTAAATACCTAAAGTCACAGTATTTGAACATGCTATGCAGCAAGTATGAGGATGACTTGTTTATTAGTGCATAACTATCCTAAGCATGATTCCTTGGTGTACCACAACATTACAGCGATATAAGAACTAATAAATCCTAGAGCATGATTTCTATATGATAAATGATAATGCCATAATAGGATGCTGAAACAGTAAACATGAGCCTAAGGAACATGATATCTAATGCATGTATGCTCACATACTTACCGTCCTAAGCATGAATTTCTAGTGCACACGTAAGAAATGTAAACCTAGAGGCATGGTATCTACCCTTTAACATGGATAATCTATATAACTACATTTCCCTTTCCACTATCCATTCCCAAATATCTGTTTAAAAATTATTACAGGCCATGAATAATTAATTACACATCCAAAGGAAAAATAAGAAGTTACTTCTATAGGGAGCCTTCAATTAGGCCCAGATCTTCCAAACCTCAATGCCTTTGGTGTTTCATAGCCTTTCATAGTCCGGGTGTGTCAGAGTTCCCTAAGGACCTCAAGGGCTCCCGGGCAGTGCTCACACCCAGACATAGCCAAAATAGAGTTAAACATGTACAGTGTGGGAAGTGTTTGCCTTGTGTGTCAGAGTTCAGAGGGCACTCAAAGGGTCCCCAAAATAGTGCTCACACGAAGCGGGATGAACTTAGACTTCTAAGAGCATATGTGAGAGTTCTTTTATTTATTTTTTTAAAAAAGGATTTAAGTAAGAAAATAGTTTTGAAGAGGGAAATAGAAGTTTAACATCACACAAAGGACCAGGGATAGTCCAACAATCACAAACAGGGGTAATGGGATTTGAGGGACAAATACAGAGCATGTGAGAGCATACATGTAGCAGGTAGATACACACATAGGCATACAATCAGAAACTCCTAAGGGTCTAGAGGATTAGGGGGTACAATAAAGTACTAGGTTAGATTAATACCTAAAACAACTAAGACCACGATTAAACTAATGTACCAGTCAAAGGTATGTAAGTAGTAGGTGCTAAGTATACAGAAACATGTTGTCCATAAACAAATAAAGCCTAACTTAACATGCAGAGGGGAGTTCAGGATCCTAAATACATGCTGAATAATAAGTAAAAGCAAATTAGAAGCATGTTGAATTACAACAGTAGTAGAAACATGTTGGTTTGAGGACTGAAATCCAAATTAGAACATACCATGAAGTGAAGAAAGCAGTAACACAAACAGGAAAGTAGGAGATGCACAGTAGTTAGCCTTGTCTTGCAGCCGGCTAACTTAGAATAGTAGTAGTTAGCATAGAAGAGGGAGCAGAGAGTCTTTTTAATTGTGAGAGAGAGAATTTGAACAGATCAGTTCGTGTGTAATGAGAGAAAAATTATGCATATATATAGTTTTGAAAGCCGGGTGAAAATTAAGGTAAAAATTAGAATCAATCAACAATTATGGAACTTAGTATCAATCATAGTGAAATCAGCTCAAGTACTACCATGATTAAGGGAGTTATTCAAACAGTGAGTAAAAAATAAGGAAAGACACCATATATAGCTTAAAGGAATATTCAAACAGTGTAAAATCAGCATAGGTATCCCTTAATTGAAGGGGTTAAATTCAAACGGCTAGTACGCAAATAACAAAATAAGGAAAGTTCCCATGCATATAACATATAAGGAAACAATTTCAGCCCAGTACAAGTATGCAATTGAGACTAGGTTCATCAGATTCTAATTAAGGAAATAGGGATCAATTAACAGTAAATTAACCAGGTAACAAGGTAAGAAATAAGCTAAAGGTCGGAAATTAGTAAGAGTATCCCATAAGAAATCAGTAAGGTTTTCAAATCACAAGGAATCAGGGATTCAAATAATAAATCAGGAAGCCTAAAGTAAAATTATAGAGAATCATGGATTCGAACAGGAATAACATCAATTAAAGGAGAGTAACATTAATTGAATATATAACAGGCAAGAAGTCAGAAACCCAAGTAGTGAAATCATACGAAACTAGGGATTACTATGAATTACAGAGTGAACATAGGGTAAAATATCAGTGAATCATAAATCTCATGAACCGCAAACACATATGCAAACATATTATCAAAGACAAATCAGGAACTTAGGGTTTAGGACTAGAAGTTAGGGATTTCAACACAACAACTCATATAAGATAGAGAAACTTGAATGAATCATTAAAACACAGTAGAGACCTTAGGATAATACTGAAAAATCATGGAAAAATCATTTAAGAGGGATGAAACCCTAGTTTGATGGAAAGCCTTTTTTTGAGGAAATCGGAGAATCTTTGAGAAAAACAACGAAATAGCTCAAAGCATACACAAATCTATCATAGATCTAAAAGAATCGAAAAGTTTTAAGAGTTAGGGTTTCATAGAGAACCTCAGAAAAGATGAGAAAGACCTTGAACAGCATTGGCTCGAGCCTCAGGGTCATAGACCCTACTCGGAATCAAGCTCTAGAGGCTTGAAGTAGACAAGAACACCATGGGTGTAAGCAGACGGGTTCTCGCCCTTTTAGGACCTTTTGGAGGACATCACCGGCAAGGAGATCCATGAGAGGCAAGAGGACGAAGGCTTCAAGGTCTCCGGCAAAGGGGTGGCCGGAGAAGATGAAGGAGTTCATCGGAACTGAAGAGACGGACGTCTCCAGAAGAGACAAGAGAGAGAGAGATGAGAGTAAAAAGATGAGGGGTCGTGAGAGAATGAGGGGTCGGAGGAGGGTAGTTAGGGTTAATTATGGTAAGTGAAATCTGGGTCGTTGATCAGATCAACGACTCAGATTGATCCGGGGTTGGGCCGGGTAGGAATTGGTTTGGGCTGGGTAGGAGAATTGGGTTATTATAATCTGGTGTGTTGGGTTGATTTTAGGCTAGAATACAAATAAATGTGGCCAATTGTTAAATACCCTTTAAAATAGATAAATAAGTAATAAAACAGCTAATAATTATATAAAAAATGAAATTGAGGTTAAATAAGCACCATTAAGTTAATTAGCTAATATAAGAAATATAAAATGGCTAATCAGTGATTAAAATGGTATAAAATATACGATTAGGCTATAATTATAAAATTGTTGTAATTATAATTAAATAATGCTAAAATTTTGGCTAATTTATGAAAGAATTAAATCCTGACAGGAATAGAATAGTATATTGAGCTAAGAAATAATATGAAATTATTTGTAATGCTATTTATGAATAGTTATTAAATATAAAACACTAGATAAATAGGAAAATAAATTGGTAAAATTATGAAAAAATGCCAATTATCATGAAAAGTGATTTTGAGGTATATATGAAAATTTAAAAAATAGTTTGAGGAAAAATTGGGTATCAACAATGCGTAATTTAAACATGATGCAAATTCCTGTTGGACTATGAATGTTGTCTTTGGACGGTTAAGGATGACGTCTTTAGACCATGATGTCCTGGGCCATGAATTGCTTGATGCAGGATTCGCAGGTCATGAAATGATGTTATCGAACCATGAAGATGGTGCCTCCGAACCATGATGCCTTTGAATAATGATATGCAAACTGATAAAAGAGATCCTCAGGCCATGGCATGGTGTTCTCGGGCCATGAAGATGGTGCCTCCGAACGATGACGCCTTTGGATAAGTTGGTGATATTTCAGCCCATGAAGATGCAATAGTATGATTCTGACAAGAAAGAGATTAGTCTTGCGAATTCAAAGGCAGAGCTTAGCCCAAAAGGAAAGCGCAGTAAATAATGCTAGAGGCATTAGTTGCTTTTGAGAAGTAAATGGGAGGCAGCGTTTAGCCTCGGAAGGAAAAATGGTAGCCTTATGCAAAATGCGAATGGAGATAGAGGTAGCGTTTAACCTCGGAAGGCAGAAAGGTAGCCTTATGCAATATGCAAATGCAGATGGAGGTAGCGTTTAACCTAGGAAGGCAGAAAGGTAGCCTTATGCAATATGCAAATGCAGATGGAGGTAGCGTTTAACCTAGGAAGGCAGAAAGGTAGCCTTATGCAGGATGCGAATGGAGATGGAGGTAGCGTTTAACCTCGGAAGGCAGAAAGGTAGCCTTATGCAAGATGCGAATGCAGATGGAGGTAGCGTTTAACCTCGAAAGGCAGAAAGGTATCCTTATGCAAGATGCGAATGCAGATGGAGGTAGCATTTAACCTCGGAAGGAAGAATGGTAGCCTTATGCAAGATTAAAGAAGGACAACAGAAATTCTTAGATGGTGTTAAATTGAGGTAGAGCATTGTGATAATGAAGCATCATTTGTGATGATGATAAAGAAAGATCGTGAGTTTTGTAAAGGGGGAAGGTTAGTCCGCATTCCTGCTGGCTCTGCTTGGATCGTTTGCTTGATCATGATGATACTGTCCATATCATTGGGGTAGCGTTCGCTAAACAAGATGCTTCAGAAAAAATAAATATGCATGATTTTGTAAAAGTATAATATATAATCTAAAATATGTTTAGATGAACTGACGACGTGACACGGCTCGAGACATTGCAACCTCTCCTGCTGCGGAATTTTGAGGGTCCTCCTCAAAATTCTACCCCAGTTTGCTGGGTGGACGCCTCTGACTGCTGCTCGTGCGGCGATTGGCTAAACTTGCCTCAGAATTTTGAGGGTCCTCCTCAAAATTCTGCCCCAGTTGGCTGGGTGAATGATTGTGGACTGTTGCTCGCTTCAGAATTTTGAGGGTCCTCCTCAAAATTCTGTCCCAGTTTCCAATTGCGGGGAAAAATAGATTTTTATTGAATTGTGACCGAACCCATAGGGCTGCCTACGTATCCCCTCTTAAACGGGAATCAGGTCTGGCGTAGTTCAATTTACATCACTGAGAAAGCATAAAGATTACACATAGTTGCGCTTGACTGCATCTGAATTGATCGATTTCGGCAAAACTTCTCCGTCCATTTCTGTAAGTATAAGTGCTCCTCCTGTCAGCACTCTATGAACCATGTACGGACCTTTCCAGTTGGGAGAGAAATTCCCCTTGGCTTCATCTTGATACGGAAAGTTTTCTTCAACACCAGCTGCCCTGGTGTAAATCGTCTGGCTTGGCTTTCTTGTTGAAGGCCCTGGCCATTCTGTTCTAATATAGTTGACCATGACATACTGAATTAATTCTCTTCCCGTCTATGAGGGCTAGTTGATCATAACGGCTCCTTACCCACTCTGTATCGCTGAGCTTAGATTCTTGTATAATTCTTAGAGATAGAATCTCCACTTCGGCAAGAATAACAGCCTTTGTACCACAAACTAGCATATAGTGAGGTTTCCCCTGTTGATGTGTGGACAGTGGTGTGGTATCCCAATAAAGCGAATGATAACTTTTCATGCCACTGCTTGTGCCTTTCTATCATCTTCCTTAGTATCTTCTGGATGTTTTTGTTAGCGGCCTCTACGACTCAATTCATCTGAGGTCTGTATGTTGTGGAATTTTTGTGTTTGATCTTGAGAGTTTCACACATATCACTATTGAGATTAGAACCATTGTCGGTGATGATTGACTCGGGAACTCTGAACCGACAAACAATGTGGTCGCGGACAAAGTCGTCCACGACTTTCTTAGTAACTGCTTTGTAGGAGGCCGCTTCGACCCATTTAGTGAAGTAGTCCATGGCGACCAGAATGAACCTGTGGCCATTGGAGGCGGCAAGCTCGATTGGTCCAATAACGTCCATACCCCAAGGCGCGAACGGCCATGGTGAGCTGGTTGCATTGAGCTCACTTGGAGGCTCTTTTATCATATCCCCATGTATCTTGTAGTGGTAACATTACCAAACATACTAGATGCAGTCCGTTTCCATAGTCATCCAAAAGTAACCAGCTCGGAGTATCTTCTTTGCTAGAACAAAACCGTTCATATGGGGGCCACAGGTCCCAGCATGAATTTCTTCCAGCAATATTGATGCTTCTTTTGAGTCAACACACCTTACTAACCGTAAATCGGGATTCCTCCTATACAGGATTCCTCCGCTATGAAAGAAATTGTTGGACAATCTCCGAAGTGTGCGTTTCTAAGTGGAATTTGCAAGCTCAGGGTATCCTGCTTCTTCTTCAACATGGGCACAGTAAGCCGGATGATTATGGATCTCTACAGGAATAGGGTCAATGAAATTCTTGTCCAGATGCTGGATCATTGAGGATAAAGTAGCCAATGTGTCGACGAACTCATTATGGATTCTGGGGACGTGCCAGAACTCTATCTTTGTGAACCTCTTTCTTAATTCACGTACGTGGTGCAGATACGGCAGTATCTTGGAATTCTTTGTTGCCCATTCTCCTTGTACCTGATGTACCAATAAGTCTGAATCACCGATCACTAACAACTCCTGGACGTTCATGTCAATGGCCATATTGAGCCCTAAGATGCAGGCTTCATATTCGGCCATATTGTTGGTGCAAGGGAACCTGAGTTTGGCGGATATCGGATAATGTTGACCGGTGTCTGATACTAGGACTACTCCAATACCGACTCCCTTGAAATTTTCTGCTCCATCAAAGAACACCCTCCAACCATCATAGGGTTCTGATATATCTCCTCCTATGAATGATACATCTTCATCAGGAAAATATGTTTTCAGGGGTTTGTATTCTCTATCTACAGAATTCTTAGCAAGATGGTCTGCCAGAGCTTGTCCTTTAACTGCTTTCTGAGTCATGTAAACAATGTCGAATTCGCTCAGCAGGATTTGCCACTTGGCTAGCTTGCCTGTGGGCAGGGGCTTCTGAAAGATGTTTTTTAACGGATCCATCCTTGATATGAGATATGTTGTGTAGGCACAGAAGTAAATGCCTCAGCTTTTGGGCGACCCAAGTTAGAGCACAATAGGTACGCTCTAATAGAGAATACCGAGCCTTATATGGAGTGAACTTCATGTTGAGGTAATAAATAACTTGTTCCTTCCTTCCCTTTCATCGTGCTGCCCCAGAACGCAAGCGAAAGCTACATCTAACACGGCAAGATAGAGTAACAGAGGTCTGCCTGGCTCGGGCGGTACTAGGACTGGCGGTGTTGACAAATATTCCTTGATTCTATCGAAAGCCTTTTGACAATCGTCGGTCCACTTGGTCGCATCGTCCTTCTTCAGCATCTTAAAGATTGGCTCACAGATGACTGTAGATTGTGCTATAAACCGGCTGATGTAATTAATCCTACCCAAGAAACTCATCACATCTTTCTTGTTCCTTCGCGGGGTTTAGTTTCAGATTGTATTTGCACAATCTATTGAAGAACGTCCCCAAATTCTCCATGTGATCAGCAGCTTTCTTTGATTTGATAAAGAAATCATCCACGTACACCTCGATCTCCTTGTGAATCATGTCATGTAATATGGTGGTCATGGCCCTCATGTAGGTGGCCCCATGGCGTGATGAACGCTGTTTTCTCAGCATCTTCCTCATCCATCCAAATATGGTGATAACCAGCGAAGAAATCCACGAAGGACTGCAATTCATGCTTGGCTCAATTATCAATCAGAATGTGTATATTTGGTAAAGGGAAGTCATCTTTCGGACTAGCCCGGTTGAGATCCTGGTAGTCGACGCAGACTCTTACCTTCCCGGCCTTCTTCGACACAGGTACAATGTTGGCTAACCATGTCAGGTACTCCACTACCCCAAGAACTTTGGAGTTGATCTGCTTGGTAACTTCTTCATTGATTTTCAAACTCATGTCGGGTTTGAACTTTCTGAGCTTTTGTTTCACCGGTGGACACGTTGGATTGGTTGGCAGTTTGTGAGCCACAATAGACGTACATAGACCATTCATGTCATCATAAGACCATGCAAATACATCCTCATACTCTTTTAGAAACTCTGTGTATTATTTCTTTTCTGATGGTGACAACTGAATGCTGATGCGACTCTCCTTGACATTTTCTGAATCTCCTAGGTTGATAACTTCGGTATCGTCCAGGTTGGACTTAGATCTGTTCTCAAAGTTCTCAACTTCTTTGACAATCTCTTCAGTTATGTCGTCTTCGTCTGAATCAATTTCTGTTTGCTGCGTTGTCTCATTGCATGTCACAGTCATCGGTTCATCAAGACAAGTAAAAGTAATGTTGTATAAATAAATAAAGGAGAGAAAAAATAGCAATAAATATCGGACTCGTAAGAGAAATTTAGAAGATGCTTTGATGAAGAATAACTGTTTTGAACATTGAATATCTTATTGCAGAAATTGAAAAATGCAGGAAGAGGAAATCATTTAGTGAATAAAACGATAAATAATGCTTGTTTTAGTCTTTCTACCCTGAGGCTCGTCGGCCTTTGGTCGTCTTGATAGACCAGTTCTTGAGATATGTCCCATTTCTTACAGTCTATATGGAAGGGTCTTTCTTCCCCTCCTCCTCGAGAACAACATAGCAATCCATATCCTCGTCCTCTAGGAACAAACTCATCATTGCTGCAAGTGCTTCTCCTTCGTCTGATCCGTAAATAATGTCGGCCTGCTTGAAAGTCTGATCAAGATGAGGTATCGGCTGCTCCAAAGGATAAAAGAGACCGTGCAAGGTGGCAACCAGTCATTGAATTCCTGCCAAGTGTACTCATACCCCAGACCGAAAGTTGTACCATGTTTCTTGAGTTTTATGGGCTTTGTGACCCCTCGGAGGTTCTTACCAACCCCTTTGCTTGGCTCATATCCTCTCCAATTCAGAATGCTCTCAATCTTGTTATCCCACCACTTTTCCTTGTCGACAGCATTGACCCGCTCAGTATAGTGGTAAGTTCCCCCGCCTATCTTCTTTTTTCCGTTAATCACCGGAATAGTTTGACAACTATAAATGGGGTTGCTACCGTCACCATGAATAATCACCTATTGGTGGTTGCACTCGAATTTTACCACCTGATTTATTGTTGACGTTACGGCCCCAGCAACATGAATCCAGGGTCATCCCAATAATAGGTTGTAGGATGCTGGCACATCTATCACCTGGAAATCCACTTCGAACCAAGTCGGTCCTATTTGTAGACATGGACTGATCTCCCCCATGGTGGACCTCTGAGAACCGTCGAATGTTTTCACATTGATCTCTTCATCATTTATCTCATGTAGCCCTTTACCCAATTTCTTGAGTGTTATCAACGGACAGATGTTAAGACTGGAACCTCCATCGATCAAGATCCTTGTGATGAAATGATCTTCACATTGCACGGTGATGTGCAGCGCTTTGTTGTGTCCCGGTCCTTCAGGTGGTAGCTCGTCCTCATGAAAAGTGATTTTGTGACTTTCCAGGACCTGGCCTACCATATTGGCCATTTCCCCGCTAGTGATGTTCTTTGGCACATATGCTTCACTCAACACTTTCAACAAAGCATTTCTTTGTGTTTCAGAATTCTGTAGCAAAGAGAGGATGGATATCTGTGCCGATGTCTTGTTCAGCTGGTCGATAACTGAATACTTCTTAGCCTGTACCTTTCTCCAAAGGTTATTGGGACCTATTTCGATAAGGGGAGGCCGGTTGGCAGTCTGCTTGCTTGATTCGGCCAGATGCTCAGGGGTGTAGACCCTGCCAGTTTTCATTATACCCTGTGCAGTGACAGCCTCCTTAGACCTAACCTTGCCTTTCCTTCTCGCCTCGGTTTTATAGTCCCAAGGGATATCATTTGAATAGAAGGGTGGAGTGGTTGACATTCCCACCGGAATTTGTGCGGCCATCCTTACTTCAAACGGAATGTGTGTTCGGGGTGGAAAGACTGCAACCTCGAATGGTGTCGATGCATTTGCTGGAGATACAAACTCAACTTCAATTGGCACTGGTGACTTTGCAGGTGGCGTTGCTTCAAATTCAAGTGGTATGGACATATTCACCTCAGCTTTCTCAGATGGTTGAATCTGGACTATGATCGGTTTGAGAGTGACTGCAGGTTTCTTTGGGTCATCGCCTTCTGCGATCAACCCGATTGATCCCTCAGGATCCCAATCATCTTCTATTTCAATCATATGGATACCTCCACCCTTATGGTCTGGCAAAGGATTGTTGCGGACATTTCGAGCAGGGTCTTTTGCCACAATAATCTTGTTGTCAATGAGAGCATGTATTTTGTCCTTCAGAGAGCGGCATTCTTCAATGGTGTGTCCTTTCATGCCGGAATGGTATGCACAGGATTTGTTTGGGTTAACCCACTGAGAAATTCTCTCAGTGGTGGTAACAGGGATAGGTGTGACGTAACCAGCAGCTTTGAGCTTCTCACATAGCTGGTCAATGGGCTCGACTATGGCGGTGTATTGCTTTGGAAGGCGGCGATCAAAATTGGAATGAGGTTTAGGGAAGTTTTGGCGTGCCGGGGGTGATTGGTAATGGGATGGCTGGGAATTATAAGTGTGGTAGACTGGAGCGGGTTGTGAGTATCTGGGCGAAGAAGGTTGATATGTGGGTGGTAGAGATTGGTATGTGGGCGGTGGAGCTTGATAGGAAGGTGGTGGAGCTTGGTATTTTGGTGAGGGCTGGTAGGAAGGTGGTGGATCTTGGTATGTGAGTGGAGGTGTTGGATAATCTTGGTATTTGAGTGGAGACTTGGCTCTTTGTGCAATCATTATGGCTCTCACGTCTCTCTTCTTAGACACACCACCGGACTGTAAAGCCTTGTTAGTGGCTTGCAAGGCTTCAAAATTTGTAATCATACCACTTTTAATACCTTCTTCAATCCACTCCCCCAATTTGATGATATCGGAGAACTTGTGGCCTTCAACCATCATTAACCGTTCATAATATTGCGGGTCCTGAGCCCGGACAAAGAACTTGTTCATATGCTCTTCCTCTAGGCTGGTCTAACTTTAGCGGCTTCAGACCTCCAGCGAGTAGCATACTCGCGAAAGGTTTCTGTGGGTTTCTTCTTCAAATTTTGAATGTAGAACACATCTGGTGCGTTCTCTGTGTTGAATCTAAACCTGTCCATAAAGTCAGACGCCATGCTTACCCAGTTTGACCATTTCTTGGGGTCTTGGATGATGTACCAAGACCGTGCGTCTCCCTTCAAACTCCTCATGAACAGCTTCATGCAGATTCTTTCATCCTTCCCAACGTTAAACAACTTGTCACAATAGGTCTTCAGATGGACTCTCGGATCACTAATACCGTCAAACATTTCAAACTTTGGAGGTTTGTACCCCTCGGGCATTTCGACATCAGGTTGTATACAAAGGTCTTCATAATTCAACCCTTCAATTCCCTTGGTTCTTTCAACACCCTGGACTCGGCTGGTCAGTTTCTTAAGCTCCTCGGCCAGGTTCTTGATAAGTATGTCTTTTCTATCAGACTCGGATGCTTGTGACATAGACGGAGTGGAGTCGGTCACGGTTTCCACATAGATGGGATTGTTGTAGGTGTGGAAATGGTCCTTTGTGGGGTTTTGAGGTTCTGGGATGAGTAGCGGAGTGTTATTTGAGAAGTGGCAAGCATTGCACTGCATCGAGAGAGTTTGGTTCTTTCGGGGAGTGGCGTGATGATGAGGTGCGGGATGACTTTGCTGTCTTAGGATATTTTGTAGAGGTGCGGGGTTTTGAGCATTTGGAAGGTTGACGTTGGGGACGTTGAGGGAAAATGACAGGTTGGCCATATTCCGGACTTGATCGAGTTCTTCCTGAAACTTAAGCAATTTCTGTTCAAGTGGTGACATGTTTTCATGCAGAACCTGAATACCTCGGCCATCAATGGCCTCTACCCGTTCAATCATATTCTCCTTTCTGGTGCCGCTGGACTCTTCCATCTTACTTTTGCCTTTGTCTTTGCCCTTAGGAGGACTAGGTGGAGGAGTAGGTGGAGGGCCCTTGGATCTTGTGCGATAGGCTGATGATGCCAGAATGCACGAACTAAACTTTGGGGAGGGGACTAAGAAAAAAAAACAAAAGGTAACCAAGTCAGTGAGGATTATGGAAAAGAATATTGCAGTATTTAAACACATAATGCGAAAATGTAAACCGCGTCCTAAGTTGAGAACCTCTTTGTGCCCGAGGTAGGCCTAGCGACAAATTGATTTAGAGAAATTAAAATGCTAAATGCCTCATTTTATTGATAAGAAAAATAGACAAATCCCAATACAATAGATGAAAAATAAAAGTCACTAATGGCCATTGGCCTTATTACATTGATAGAGAAAAATAAAGACACTCCTATCTACTTGGTCCCAGAACGACATTCCCCAGACTCCGCATTCTTGCTTTCCTTGTACAGTTTTCCCATCTCGCGAAGTCCCAACAACAGGTAGGTTCTGGCTAGATATCCTCCTTCAACTCCATCAGCCTTTTGACAATTCTCGACTCTTTTGATGAACTTCTCTTCCAGCTCGACTATACCTCTTTCCAAGTACCCCAGCCTCTTGTTGGCGCTGATAGCCATGTCCTTCCATTCCTCGATCTATTTCTTGTTGGAATTATGTATCTTATGGTTATCATGCTCATATTCCCGGATCCTTTTGCGCAGTTGGTTGTATTTGACTTGTGCCTCAGCCCTTTCATCGATAACCCTATGACCTCGGACGTAACCCGACTTGCTCTGGACACCCAAATCCTCTTCTAACCAACCAAGATAGAAAGGGGTACAACCGGCATGATACCTGTCTGGTTCGATGGTGTCTTTCTCAAGTATAATATTACATTGCCATAGGTGTTGAGCTTGGCACTTGTGAGGAGTGTCATTATTTTGAAAGTCGGCTCGAAGATGGATCATCTTCTCGACCCTAGGTATGACTTGCTTCCTACCTTCTTGCCTCATAACTCGAAGAGGGACGTAAGGGTATGTCCCCCTTAGACCAATCAGCATTAGAAATGATGCGTCTCGAGATCGAACGATGAACTCATCCGTCAGAAACCATTCAAACATCCATTGAACCTGCTCTTCAGTCAAGTTATAAAAAAGCTCCACCTATCCCTCGGCATTTTTAGGCTAAGCAAACATGTCGGCGATATAATTCATTCGCTTAGGGTGATCGAAAGCGATGTTGTCATCCCACATTCTACGGTGAATGTATTGTCGGTATTCTCCTCTTTGGAGATGTTCCATGAGCCAGAGGTGAAGTAATAAATTGCAACCTTTGAAATGTTTTGCTCCTTGTTGACACCTTTCTAAACCGATATATGTCTGCAACGATCATGGGCACAATGCTGAAGTCTTTCCCATCTACCCCTTCCATTATGGTCTTAGTTACCATGGCTAGCCTGGTATGGATCCTTTCCTTCTTCATCGGGAACACGATCAAACCCAAAAATCAAACCATAAACATGAACACTCGGCGATGGACGTGTCCCAGAGAGGTGATAGCAAACTCGTCATGGTAGGTACGGTATGATTTGCTGTAGCCATACCTTTCGTACAAGTATTCAAAAGGAATGTACGAATACTCCAAACATACCAATTCTGCATCCTTTTTCAGGCCCATCATTTTGAGGAAACTTTTGCCTGTGCGGTTCTCAAGCATCAACAACCCTGGAGTTTCCCATACTAGGTTAGCCAACCCTCCTATCTCTTTTATCATAGGCATCATTTCGATGTTCCCAAAGCGGAACATGGGCCTTTCACAATCCCAGAACAGGGTATCAGCCTCTATTATCATTTTTAGGCTGGATTTCTAGGAGAGATGGTAGGTTACCCAAGTGTTTCCTGATGATAGCTTGGTTGCTAGAGTGCAGATCCTCCCACAAAATCAACAGTCTTGGGTGGATACTGGAGACCATGTCGAATCTTCTTCGTGCCTTATTTTTTTGCAAAGCAAATTAGGTTAGGCCCTTACCCCTACCGAACTCGACTATTTAACGTCAATAATTAGCAGGAAGCATTTAGTTCTCCAAATAAATGCACAGAACGTGAGGGCGTCCGTTTGGGTTTAGGGAAACCTAGTGGACTTTGGATAAGGCTATCTTAAAATCTATCGTGCGGACGACACTTTAGCTCGACTAGGTCTGACCATGACGCATGCAACAGTGCAACAGAGTAAGATTTCTATGGGTTTTAGACCGGTACCCTTGAGTGGAAAACTCACAGGGGAAGGCACAGAACTGTCAACTGCACCGCTGATCGACTAGTTTTACCGCAACTAAGCCTTTCCGAATTTAGTGGGTAATAATATAGGAATAGTGCAACCACTCATCAAGCGTTGCTATAGTATTTTGTTTGCCACGAGTGGAGTATGAATGTTGAGCATGATTATGCAATAATAAGTATTAAAACAATTTGTCACATATTTGCACGTTTAAAGAAAGCGGTAGAAACATCAGTAATGATTTAAAGCAGTTACAAAAGAAAACAAAGAGACATATCAGTTTCGTCTTTGAAGAAAAGTAAATACCTGAAGTAAACAATTAATTGCATGTAAAGGGAAGAGGAAAGGGTGCAGGTATTTAAACAAAAATAAAGGCACAAATTCATGAAACAATTTGAAATGGTAAAAGCCTGGATATCCCCAGCAGACTCGCCAAGCTGTCGCGCCCCCTTTTCCCCAACTGCTCCTTTCGGGGCCCGGTTGAAAGGGGTTTATGAAATTGGTTGAGACAACTCGTTCCTTTTTGAAAGAGGTTTTATATTTTGAAGAGTCGCCACCTAACGATTTTAACGGTGCGTTAGGGCACCTAAGGGGTTCAATTACAACTACGTTACTAACCAGACATTGGGTAAGGGCTTGAAATTATCCTAAGGGGAAGGTGTTAGGCACCCCTCAGGATCCACAAGTGTGGTCCCCGGCCAAATGGTTTCTGTGAATTTTTGCAATTAGCAAATAACAAGTAAGGGGTGGATCAAGTAAGAGGGGATTTAAGTCTTAAGCATGCAGATGTTTGAAAATAGTAAAGAAGATTAGCTTTTGAAATGATTACAATCTAAGCATATAAAAGGTATCCTAGGTTTATAATAATATGGATCACATCAATGCAATACCCGGTAATCACTCCTCGAAGAGGGACTATATGTGGTATTAGCGCACCGGTCATCATATCCATATTCTACCCTTTCCCACCCCGTGAAAGTAACTAAGTCGAGTGTTGGTCTCGACCTCTATTGCATGCTGCTACCCGTCCCTTCCTATCAGTCCCGGAGGAAATTAGGACTCCTATCCTAAAGGAGGTGCTAGGCAGACCCTCAGGTTTTAAAGGTTAAAATGCTAAGGCGACATATAATGAACAAGTAGAACTGCACATAAATGGGGTAGCACATAAGCAGGAAAGGGCTCAAAGACCTCCACAAACAGTGCACATAAAAAGCATGTCTCATACACAATTAAGGTCCAGATTCGCATGGTGTCTAAGTGATAATAACAAAGACATATTTATTGCATAACTCAGAGAGGAAGTCTTAATCAGACTTGCCTACTGGTTTTAACAATGCTGACAACTGAACACTAATCACAAAGGGCAGTTCTGGTTTTATTTTTTTAGGTTGATTACCGCCTAGGTGTAGGATAACATGCAACAGTTATTCAGATTTGTTAACGACTCTAGGTTATTTATAGCTAATAACCTGCAATTCTAGGTGTTGAAGATGTGCAAGGACTAATTGCCAGTTGTTTAGAATAAGGGATTGTTTTAGATATCTGTATTTAGACTAAGTGTAGTTAAATGAGTATGATCTTATAGCATGATGTCTAATGCATCATGATGCATAATAACCTAAACAGGATTTCTAAATGCACATGAAATCACAACATTATGCACCATTTCAGGAATAGCAAGAGTACAGCTTGTTAATGTTATCCTAGGGACAGGATTTCTAAGTGCGCAAAGCAATATGAAACATGATGGAAGAAGATACCAATTATTAACGTTATTTATCCTATCACAGATTTTTTTAAGTGATGAATGACAGTATAGAAACAAGATGTTGAAACAGTGTGATGGGACCTAAAGAGCAAGATTTTTAATGCATAGATGTGAACCTACACATGATTTCTATTGCGCAGATAAGAAATAAAACTTAAAACATGGTTCATACCCTTTTAATAACTAAGCATGTGTAGTTACCCTCCCATTTCACTATCCAGCCCCCATGAGTCGTTTATAGATTATTACAAGCCAGGAATTATGAATTGCATAAACAAAGTAGAAAATAAGAAGTTATTCCATAGGGAGCCTTCACTCAGGCCCAAATCCTCCAAACCTTATGCCATATGGTATTCATAGCCTTTTCACAGTCCGGGTGTGTCAAAGTTCCCTAAGGACCTCAAGGGCTCCCGGGCAATGCTCACACCCAAACTTAGTAACCAGGAGTTAAACATGTGCAGTGTGGAAATACCAGCCTTAGTGTGTCAGAGTTCAGAGGGAACTCAAGTTCCCAAAGTAGTGCTCACACTGAGGGGGCAGAACTTTAAAGGTCTAGGAATCAAGTGAAGTGCAGGAGATAGATTTGAAAAGGTTTTGACATAAAATAGTACTGGATTGATTCAGTCAATAAAGAAGTTTTCTGAAAAGGTTTTGATCAGTAATGAAACAACTTGAATATAATGTAAACATCTATGGAAAAGCAGCAACTAACTCGCACAAGTTTAGCACATTCAAACATAGATTTCACTCAGGGACAATAGGAATTAGGGACACATAGAGCACACAACATGATGGACACAAACTAGGCAGAAGCCTTGCAATTGGTTACAGGTAGTGGGATGCCAACTTAGGAATACTAGTTAGACATGGTCATACAGTCAGAGGTACCCAGAGTATGGGATCAATCATGGTTGAAAACCAATCACAGAATTATATTAGAGGGAGTGCTGGGAGGAGGTAGGACATAATTACACATAGGTTTAAGAAACACATGTTAAGTAACATACAAGGAAATTATCTTATCTTAGGGATTGCATGTTGAGGCTATAAGGGAGGATATACCCAGAACCAAACAACATAATATGTGAAACTAGTTGCAAGTAGGACAACATAACCATAAGTAAAAGGAAACCAGAAGCAAGATGCATCGTAATAACCAGAGAAACATGTTGTTTTGGAGACTTTAAATATAAACCGGAAACATACTAGTTGAAGACAGCAAATACATAATAAGAGGCAAGTAGAATAGTTAATCTTGGCTTCCAGCCGACTAGCAATAGCAAACAATCAAGATAAGAATAGTAGATTGTGTGTGTGTGAGCAAGAGAGAATAAAACAAGGTCTATGTTCGTTTTTTGTTAATGAAAGAGTAGTGTGTATATATAGTTTTTGAAAACCATTAGTGAATAAGGCAGGAAATCAAAATAAACCAGTAATTAGGGACTGAGCATCAATCAGTACACAATCAGTATAGGTATCCCCTAATTGAAGGGATTGAGTTCAAACGGCTAGTAGGGAAAATAGCAAATAAGGAAAGTTCCCATAAGGAAACAATTTCAAATCAGTACAAGCATACAATAGAGGCTAGGTTCACAGACTCTAATTAAGGGAATGGGAATCAATTATCAGCAAATAAATCATGTAACAAGGTAAAAAAATGGACTAAGGTCAGAAATTAATCAGTAAGGTCTCAAATCACAAGGAATCAGGGATTCAAAATAATAAAGCAGGAACCCTAACAAACTAAAACTACATAGAGGCAGGGATTCAAACAGGAGTAACAGCAATCAAAGGAAATTAACATGAATCGAATAAATCACAGGCAAGAGGTCAGAAACCCTAATAGTAAAAGCATGTGAAATCAAGGATTCTCATGAACTTATAGGGCAAACAGCAAGACAAACGGGACAGCAAGGAAAGAACAACAGAGGGTAAAAGATCATGGAATCATAAAGCTCATACATATGCAAACAATATTGAAGACAAAGTCAGGTAATAATTCGGATAAGAGAGGAAAAATCAAATAAGTTACTAAAACATAGTAAAGACCCTAGGATAATGCTGAAAACATCACAGGAAAATCATTTTAAGGCGGAGTCATGAAATCCTAATTGAAAAACGAAGAGTCATTTTAGAGAAAATCAGAGAGTTTTTTAGGGAAACAACGAAATAGCTCAAAACATATACAGATCTATCATAGATCTAAATAATCGAGAGAGTTTTAAACATTGAGGGTTTCAAAGAGAACCCAGAGAGATAAAGAAAAACCTCAAACGTTGCTGGTTTAACCCCCAAAGGTCATAGACCTTGCTTGAACAGCCGGAGGTAGCTGGAGATGGACGGAGGATGATGAGCACAGGCCCAGGGGGTAGGAGGATTCAACCCAAGTCTCTTGAAGACCTTAGAGATGGCAAACACCCGCGTGAGGAAACCATAGGAGGCAGGAGGGTAGTGAAGGTTTCAAGGTCTCCGACAAAGGGATGGTCGGAGAAGGCGAGGAGATTCATCGGAGCAAGGGAAGAGACTAGAAGCCTCTAGAGAATCAGATAGATAGAGAGAGAGAGAGTAGAGATATGTGAGACGATTCTAAATGAAAGATGGGGGTCATCTGCTTTAATTATGGAAACAATAATCTGGGTCGCTGATCTAATTTGATCAACGGCTCAGATTGGTTTGGGGTTGGACCGGGTAGATTTAGGTTTGGGCTTGGATATTGGGTTATGTAATTGTGCTTTGGGGGTCTGGGCTAGTTTAATTGGGTTAGGGACCAAGATTAATTTAGGCTAGAATTTAAATAAAAAGGGCTAATTTTTAAATACCCAACTAAAATTAATAAAAATAATTTATATAATAGTTGATAATTGTAAAGATGAAATTAATTCTTAGTAAATTAAATTAAAATGATTAATTAGTATTTTAAAAATATAAATGACTAATTACTGGAAAAAAATAGCATAAAACACATAATTAGGCTATAATTGCAAAGTTATTGCAACTACGGCCAAGGAGTGCCAATTTGGCTAATTGTGAAGTAATTTTGTCTTAATAGGACCAAAAATAATACATTAAGTCAAGAAATATTTTTAAAATCATTTTGTAATGTAATTTTGTAATTGATTATTAGAAATAAAATACTGGATAAATTAACAAAAATATGGAGAAATTATAGAAAAATACTAATTGCTATGAAAGCCTAATTTGAAGGTGTAAATGCAAATTAAAAAATAATTTGAGAAAAATTAGGTATCAACAATCCCAGTAGTAGAACCTCACATCATATAAGAACCTCTTTCTTGCCTCATTCAGTTTCTGGCAGAAGTACCATACTCACAAGATAATTCACATAATCAGCATACCATGGAGGAGGGTCTGGGCTACAGCAAAAAGTTGCTCATCAGGAAATACTTCTTTGATTTGTCCACCCTCCTCCACATGGTCATGATTTTCCAGCCTTGATAGATGGTCAGCTACATGGTTTTCAGTGCCCTTTCGGTTTCTTATCTCCACACCAAATTCCTGCAATAACAAAATCCAGCACATCAATCTAGATTTAGACTCTTTCTTCGTAAATAAATACCTGATTGTTGCATGATCGGTGTGGACTATGACTTTTGTTCCCATCAAGTATGCCCGAAATTTCTCAAAGGCCCACACAACAACTAACAGTTCCTTCTCAGTGATGGTGTAATTCAGCTGTGCATCATCAAGAGTCTTACTCGCATAGTAAATGGAATAAAATACTTTGTCTTTCCATTGGCCTAGCACTGCCCCCAATAGCATGGTCACTGGCATCACACATAAGTTCAAATGGTAGAGACCAATCTGGTGCAACATATATGGGAGCAGCTACCAATTTCTTTTTGAGTTCTTCAAATGCCTTCAGGCAGGATTCATCAAAATTGAACTTGACATCTTTTTCGAGCAACCTGCACAAAGGAGTGGCAATTTTTGTAAAATCTTTAATAAAGCGTCTATAAAAACCTGCATGTCCCAAGAAACTCCGGATACCTTTCACAGAAATTGGTGGAAGTAATTTTTCAACCGCCTCCACTTTAGCCTCATTAACTTCAATGCCACTCCTAGACACACTGTGACCCAAACCGATGCCTTCCTGCACCATAAAGTGACACTTCTCCCAATTTCAGACCAGATACGTTTCTTCACAACGGGCTAATACCATACTCAGATTTTTCAAACAATCATCATAAGATGTCCCGAAGACTGAGAAGTCATCCATAAACACCTCCACGAATTTTTCCACCATGTCAGTGAAAATAGCCATCATGTATCTCTGGAAGGTGGCAGGTGCGTTGCAAAGACCAAACGGCATCCCCTTGAAGGCGAAAGTGCCATAAAGACAAGTAAACATGGTTTTCTCCTGATCCTTGGGGCATATGAAAATTTGATTGTATCTCGAGTACCCATCAAAAAATCAATAATAAGCATGTCCTGCTAACTTGTCCAACATCTGATCAATGAAGGGAAGTGGGAAGTGGTCCTTGCGGGTTGCTTTGTTGAGCCTTCGATAGTCAATGCAAACTCTCCATCCCGTAATATTGTTATATGTGGCTAGAATTCATGTTTTAACACGTTATATGTATTAAATTTTATGTGTGTTAATGATAAAAATACACTTTTTATGTGCATAATAGAGTCTATTTCATGTGTAGGTGCATTGGAGATGGAAACCGAGCTAAATGGATGCATGAACATCGAAAATACGCTCAAGAGTCGAAAAGGAGTGACCCGGGCTATAGCCGGGCGTTTTGGCCTTAAAGCCAGGCCAACCCGGGCGTTAGTGGGGCGTTTGGCCCCTAAAGCCAGGGTCAGCCTGGCGTTAGTGGGGCGTTAGACCCCTAAAGCCAGGTCTGCCCTGGCGATAAAGGGGTGTTTGGGGCTTAACGCCTGGGTCCCTGTCCGGTCAATTCCGAGTTTTAAAGGTTTTAAGTGTTTCCCTGTTGGAATAGAAGTCTCCTGCACTGCTAGGGTTTATCCCAAACATATAAATAGACCCAAAAACACAACTTGAAAGAAGGATGAATCCATTTAAGTGAAGAAAAACTTGTGGATTACTACTTAGTGAAGCAAACATTGATTTTTATAGCTCTTCTTTATTATTTTACAGTTCAAATATGCAAGTTATTTTAGAATTGATTCTTATGAATATGAGTAGCTAATTTTCTTAATCTAGGTTTTGGTGGAACCTGTTGGGGGATAAAATTATTGTGATATTAATATAGTTTTGATTGGTTGATTAATCTCTATTTGTTCAACTACGTTCTTGTTGTAGTTGATTGAAGGGCCCTCAATTAGCTGTTCCTATTTATTATGTATCTACTTGAGAGAGAGTGCATATTTAGGTAGTTGTTTGAACAACATCACTCCCGGAGTATAGACGAAAGTCATAACCGAGGGTTTAGAAGTTGGATTAGAAATAACGATACTTCGGGTGCAATCTAAAGTGAACTGTAATGCAATCTAGCTAGCGTAACTTGAGAGAGTGCGTCTAGTAAATTATCATAATTACTTGAGAGAGATTTATGGTAGATAGAGTGTTCATGATTGATAGAGACAACTAATCAAACTATAAGAAGTATCCGAGAAGGAAGTTCACCGACGGGGGAAACCATAACCTTAGACCTTTATCATAATTGTTTACAACACATTGTTAGTAATTGCTAGTTATTATTATTGTCAGTAGAATTAGTAAAACAACACCAATTTATACTAAAAATTCTTGAGAGAGTTGATTGAGTAAAAGTTGCGTATTCTAAAGCCCTGATTGATACATAAATTCTCGGTGGGATCGACTTTGAGCATAATACCTCGGATTATATTTGCAACGCCCGCTTAGTCTTTTATAAGACATAGTTGAGTGTGATCACATTGCGAGTAGGAATTAGCTCATTTTTATCATTCTCAATCACATTCACCCCCTCCCCCCTTTTGGGCACACATTGAACTAGGCTTACCCAGTTGCTGTCAGAAATAGTAAAGATGATACCTGCATCAAGGAATTTTATGACTTCCTTCTTCACGACTTCTTTCATAATGGGATTTAACCTCCTTTGATGCTCTACGCTCGGGCGATGTCCATCTTCCAAGAAGATTTTAGGCATGCAAAACGATGGACTGGTTCCTTTAATATCTGCAATTGTCCACCCAATCGCTTTTTTGTGCTCACGAAGTACTCTGAGCAATTTCTCTTCTTGTGTTTTAGTCATGCTGGATGAGATAATCACGGCAATGTCTCGGAGTTCCCCAAATAAGCATAACGCAGATGTGCTAGAAGGGGCTTAAGTTCTAACTTTGGAGCTTCCTCAATAGATGGATTAGGAGGGGTCAGAGTAACAGGCTTGTTCAGCTCCTCAAATTTTCCTAACCCATGGATATGGTTGCAGGATACATCAAGCACTTGCTCAATTTTTTCCCTCATTTCATCTTCACTACCTTCATCATTCTCAATTAAGACTCGTTCAAGAGGGTCAACAGGGATCATAAAAGGAATCAATGGTGCAACATTGCTTTCCACCACATAAATCATGGATAGCTCTTCATAGTGGGCTGGTAATTTGAGTGCTTTATATACATTAAAATCCTCCACTCGATTACCAACTCTCATTGCCATCTTCCCTTCACACACATCAATAATAGCTCGGCCCGTGGCTAATAAGGGATGCCCCACAATAAATGGGACTTCCTGATCGGGCTCGTAATCTAGGATAATGAAATCAGCAGGGAATATGAAAGAGCCCACTTGAACTAGCACATCTCCAATCACTCCTTCAGGATGAGCAAGGGAGCGATCAGCCAACTGTAAGATTATCGTTGTTGGGCGTGGATCACCCAACCCCAACTATCTAAACACAGATAGAGGCATAAAATTAATGCTCGCCCCAAGATCACACAAAGCTCGCCCGACTTCTTGCTTACCGATCGAGATTTGGATAGTGAAAATACCCGGATCCTTTAATTTCTGAGGTAGTTTACTTTTAATTCTTGAGCTACATTCCTTAGTGAGTGCCACGGTCTCAAACTCAGTCAGCCTCCTTTTATTGGCCACAATGTCCTTGATGTATTTGGCATATTTGGGCACTTCCTGCAAAAGTCTACCAGTGGAATGTTAATTTGCACCTGTTTCAAAAGATCAAGGAAATTTTTGTACGCGGCATTATCTTTCACTTTCTGCAACCTTTGAGGGAAAGGAGGAGGTGGCCTTGCAACCACTGGTGAGGGTTGCTCAGCCACCGCCCCTTCAGCTGGCTTCTCTGACTCTTTTGATTTGTCTGATGTTGATTCTATAGTGGATGGCCTCTTATTAAAAGTTACCTGCTTTCTCTTCTTCGACTGGACCTCTTCTAATTGTATCCCATTCCTCAATGATATGGAATTAATGGATGCCTTAGGATTAGCCTCAGTGTCACTTGGGAGAGCTCCCACTGGTTTGGTATTTTAGGCATTGGCAAATTTCCCCATTTGGTGTTCCAAATTTCTCATTGCTACGGCTTGGGCCTGTTGATCAGCCATGACTTTTTGATTGAAGGATTGCTGATCAGCCATCAATTTCTTCATCATCTCCTCAAGGCTACCTTGTTGTTCAGTCTGAGGTGGCATGTATTGTTGTTGAGGTGCTTGAGGCCGGAATTGATTCTGAGTGCCTTGATTTCCACCCAGGAGAAGTTTGGGTGATTCCTCTAGTTGGGATTATAAGTGTTCCCATATTGATTCGTCTGACCGCTATTTGCATTACCCACAAAGCAGACAGACTCTGGATTAGCTGGGCACAAGTCGCTACACTTCACAAAATACTTGAACATGTTGCACTGGCTGGGCTTGTTGCTTGTTAATAACCAAGGTCATCTGATTAACTTGGTTGGTCAGTGTGGAAATCTGCGCTGATAATGTCGAGACAGCATCTAATTTGAGAACCCCTGCAGACTTTTGTACTGTGTGTCTGCCCATCTCTCCTTGCCAATCCGGGTTGCTTTTGGAGAACTTGTTTAATAATGCATAAATTTCATCAAAGATTTTCTCCCATACTTGACCTCCAGCTGCAGCATCTACCACAATCTTTGTTTGGGGATAGAGCCCCTCTATGAAGGTATGAGCTAACACTTCGTTGGTCTGATTGTGATGAGGACAGTCTCTGAGTATCCCCTTGAACCTTTCCCATGCTGAATATAAAGATTCTCTTGCTTTTTGTTTAAAGGAAACTATCTCACTTATGATCTTTGCAGTTTTGCCTGAAGGGAATTAGCTGGTTCTGCCTTTAGCCATCGCTTAGCTTCGCCCAACAGAGAGAATGGAAAAGTGTGAGCCTCACATAATCTGGAGTGACCCCGTTAGTGATATAAGTATCACTAATCTCCAAAAAGTTTAGAATATGCTACTGTGGATCCTCGTGTGGAAGACCCAAAAACTACAAGTTTGCATGAAGTAGCTAGATCATGCTCTATTTCAGCTCAAAGTGCCCAGTGATTCTGGGCTTCACTATACTGGAGGTAACATTAGCAATACTGGGAATTGCTACCTCCTGAGCAGCCATATGTTGCTCCTCTTCCATGTTCACAAGTAATTAAACGAGTGCCTGAATATTGTTGGTATCCCTTGCTTCACTCACCCTCCTATGAAATGTTCTCTCAGGTTCGAGGTCAAAGCCGTCGAGTCTGTCCTTGCTTCTGAGCCTACGCATTCAATCAAAGTTCTTGAGATTAGAGCAACAATCAAGTAACGTTAGACTAGACAAAATAAATAATTAGGGCAAAAACTAGAAAGTAGTCTATATTAGAATCCCCGGCAACGGCACCAAAAACGTGTTGCTCCCAAATGCACATGCAAGTATACGTGGTCGTACAAGTAATATAATGATAAGTTGAGTGTCGAACCCATAGAGACTTGTATAAAACTACTCACTAAATCACTAAAAATTTTATTCAATCCGGTCAAAATCAAAGTCCAAGAGTATGATTATATTAAACTATAATTGTAAGTAATAACTAAATTATCAAGTAACGAGTTGATTGTTGTGTATTCAATAAAGACAAGTATTCCAGGGTTGTGATCGATTCACCATTCGTATTGTGTTCTAATTAACTCTCCCTTTCATATAATTCACTCATGGTTGCTAATTAATCGATAATTGCTCTCATAGCCTTCTCCTGAAGCACTACTCGCCTATTCTCAATAGATTAACGCCTATATTCCTATGAAATTAATCTATTAGAACGCATTAAGATTACTTTAATTAAGCACGGTGACTAGGTATATCCTATCCTAACCACAAATCCGCTCCCCTGAAGGGTTAAGATCGCGCTCTCGTCAATTCTTCTCTAATCAATACACGACTTTCCCAAGCATAGCATAGATAGTAAATAGAACCTAACTGAAGGCCAGACAATTAAGCAATTAAACACAGAATTGAAGAAACAACCATATATTGGTGAATTATAATCAAGTTCAAGCTAATGTCAAACAACAATATTCATGGCTAAATCACAACCCCAGAACAATGGGTGTTTTAGCCACTCATGATGTACTCAAACAATTGCATAAGTGTTGCATAAATTGAAACTACTAAAATAAGATGAGGAAAATTGAGAATTCTCCGCTTCCTAACGATCTCGTGTGTGTTTTTCCTCCAAAGTGGCGTCCATCCCCTCAAAAATATGTTTAGTCTTACTTTTATACGTGTTGGGTAGGTCTAGGGTCGAAATAACCATGTCCCGGGCTAAATAGGAAAAGTTCCCACCAGCGGCGCCCTGGACAGCGTCAGGCGCCCACCAGGGCGCTGCCTCAAAATTCCGTACTGCCTCCAGTGCCACAGGTGGCTCAAGGTGCTGCATGTGGCGCCCAAATGCTCAACTTGCCCGGTTTCATTCGTTTTGGCTCTCATTTTGCACGTTTCGCCCACAATTGCTCCCGGATCGTTCCTAAACATAAAAACACTTCAAATTAGTATAAATCATCACATTTAACATCTAAAATTCACGAAACAAAAGTAAAATATGGGGCGATATACATAAAAATATATATATATTGGGCTACATGATCACGCTCAACTATGTCTAATAAAATACTAAACGGGTGTTGCAAATATAATCTGGGGTATTATGCCCAGAGTCGATCCCACAGGAATTTTACATCAATAAAGTATTTAGAATACGCAACTTTACTCAATCAATTCTCTTCAGGCTTTTTAATATGAATTGGTGATGTTCTACTAATTCTACTGACAATAATAATAACTAGCAATTTCTAACAATGTGTTATAAATAATAATGATAAAGGTCTAAGGTTATGGTTTCCCCCGTTGGTGAACTTACTTCTCGGATACTTCTTATAGTTTGATTAGTTGTCTCTATCAATCATGAACACTCTATCTACCATAAATCTCTCTCAAGTAATTATGATAATTTACTAGACGCACTCTCTCAAGTTACGCTAGCTAGATTGCATTACAGTTCACTTTAGATTGCACCCGAGGTATCGTTATCTCTAATCCAACCTCTAAACCCTCGGTTATGACTTT